>JAPYZL010177054.1:0-10966 GCA_030522825.1 Platygaster orseoliae
GAATTTCGGGCTTCGGAAAGCCCGGCGCTTCAGCGTGTCATCCCCTCCCCTGCCTACTGGCCGAGCGCGAAACCTCTTATTCAATCGGGACCTTCAAATGCGAATTCTCAAAAAGATCGGTACTTCAAACATTTTCTCTCGTATTACACCCAACCCCAAATCCAACACTGTACATATCAAAGCGCCATCCAAATAATCTCCTGCAAAAAATTCTACCCTTGACTTTGCATCAATTACCCTACCCCTTTTCCCCCTCCTCTCCTTCCGAACGCCTCGAGACCCGGATTACAACGAATTAATTTCGCCCGTTGTGACTAATTCCCAGTCATATATAAGGATTAGCATTAATCTCGTCGTTGCGGCATAAAGTCTTTTATATGCACACTCGGGCGAATATCACCTTGTTCGTTTTTTCCCCCCTGCCTTTTTCCACGGAAGAAAAAAGAAAGCCAACAATTGTTTTTCCCTTGGAAAATTAATGCCGCACTTAGATTGCGACGCCGAGATACGCGGATAGAGGTTTTCTCGCATTGGGACGCACCTCTGAATTTTAATTAAGCACGAGACAAGCTCATTGCGTCGTTAATGGGGGAGGGGTAAAAGGGGAGGGTAAGGGGTCGGAAATATACATCATTATTTGTATTATGAAAAAGTCAGCTGCGCGCGGTGTATTTTAATGCCACAGGGAAGTCGAGGTGGAAAATGTTCAGAGCTAATTTGCTGGGTGCTTCCGCTTTCGTGGAATTATTATTTTTGCCCGATGGAAAAAGGGGTAAAGTCATTTACACGAGAAACGTGGATTATCAATTTTGTGTTTCGCAAAATTTCAATGTGCGAGTGAATTGAGAAAGGATCGATAAATTGGGTCGACTGGGAGTTTGGAGAATTTTTCTGGAAAAAGTTCAATAATCCGGTGGCGTAAAAATACATGATTTATTGCACTATGAATTTACTCGGAGAGAGCATTTCGTATGCTTTGATAAAGGTTTTTTCTTCTTTTCTTTAGTTATGAGTTTTATGAGAGTGGATTCGTGCTGTTTTTGTCAATTCACTTCGAACTTTTGAACGGAAACGGTTTTTTGTTGAGAGTAAGAGAGTTAATGTAGAATCGATTTTCCTGATTGCGTTATGTGGTTGCAGTGTTTAAAAAAAATTATGGGAAAAATATTATCCTAGTGTTCTATCAATTACGTCTAAAACCGAAAAAATAAAATAAAAATTTAATAATGGAAAATTATGTCACTGCTCGTTATTTAAAGTCATATTATTTGTGATTCAAAAAGTCAGCAATTTTTTGGAATATTCAGGAATTACATGTTTTTATTTTAATACCTTGAATCTATTCAATGAACTCCAAATATTGTTGCAATGTGCAATTTCGGAAATTTTAAATATAAATAAAATATGAAAAACTAGTTTTCTTTAAAACTTTGATTTCTCTTTCCAGAATGTGCAGGGGCGGAACCAGAAATGTTTTGGGGGGGGGGGGGGTTCAGAATTTTCATCTTTTGATTTCTTATATGACAAAAAAAAATTTCGAGGGGGGGGCGTTTGAACCCCCCAAACCCTCCCCCCCTGGAATCGCCCCTGAGAATGTGTAAACCCTGTTTTTATAGTAATTGAAATTTTGTTTATTAATTTAATAGTCTGTTGTTCAACAAACACTAGTCTTAATATTTTATTTCTCAAAACTTGATTATTACAATTTTTTAATTTTCAAATTCTAGATTAATTGAATTTTTCCATGTTATTGATAAATTCATAAATAATTGATTTTTTTTGCAAAGTTCATACTTTTTTTTTAACTTTTTCCGATAGAAATAAAAAATATGTAATAAATTATTTCTGACACTTAACCCGTAGGAAAATTTTCCATAGAATTTCCATAGAAATTTCCATAAGAGTTTCTATTGAAATTTCCATAAGAATTTCCATTGAAATTTCCACAAGAATTTCCATTGAATTTCCCAATGACAAAGTCTATGGTTTTTTGGCCTATAGAAATTTTTCTATTGAACTTTTCCCTAGGTTTTCCATTGAATTTCCATTCATGCCCTTACGAAAAAAACAGTCAAACTGAACCAAAAAGAAAAAATAATTTATTTCGAAGTTTTGGCATTTTTACTATGTAGTTGTTAATTTATGCATTACCTTGAAGTAATTTCACCACTTAATTTATAATTAGAAATGCAGCAGAATTAATTATCAGAAAGACAGTTTGCTGCAGACGGGACGCGAACTTCGGACTAACCTATGTCAACACCTTGTATTTATCCACTCGACCATTGATGAACTGCAGTCTTTGTAGCTAATTGTTTATTATATTTTAAGGACTTACACTGGTCAATGTTGGTAGATACTAACGAAACGAAAAAAAAGAAAATACATAATGTTTATTTCTATCGGTTATCTAAAATGGTTATTAATGTATTAGAAAAATTAACTCAGAAGTATGATTCTATATTTTTCCAAAGTTTTGGAAACATTTTTAAAAAACGGTTATTTAAAGCTTTTGAATGAACTTTTTTGAGCATTTTCATGAAAGTTTTAAAAAACGTTTTATAAAATTTTTGTTTTTACGTTTGAGGTAAAAAATAACGAAATATCATGTCAAAAAAAAAACATTTGTGAAATATGTATGATAAATACTTGAAAAATGATTACATACACTGAGAAAAATTTTCATAGTGTTATCAACTGCATGTGAATTTGGGATATGAACATCAACATGTTAAACTTTCTCGAAACATTTGCATGTAAAACGTCCAAAAACGTTTCCAACGGGCTTTCATTGAAACATTTCAGGTAAAAGATAATTATAGAAACATGTAAAAAAAAATCCTGTGAAATTTATAAAATGAAAACTTGCGCGAAGGTTTCATGAATATTTCATTAAAAAATTTTTATACAAAAACGGGCAAAAAAGTCCACTTTTTACGACCACCGTGCGGTCGAAAGTGGACTTTTTCACCTGTTTTCGAATAAAATATTGTTCGCACCACGGACAAAATGCACTATGTTTTTAATTGTATAAGGTCGACTTCATAAATAACGAAATTCTTATGAAAATTTTCTGATTTTCATAAAAATTTTGCCTTTTTTTATGATAATCAAAATCACTTAGGTAGTGTTAACTGACATTCGAGTTAACTGTGAAATAATTAAAGTTAGACTGTCGACACTCTAATTCACTTTGAAACAGTCAAATTTCGACTATTAGCAGTCGAATTTTATGTCAACAGTCAAATTGACTGTGACACACTCAAATTTGACTGTTGACAGTAAATCGACTGTAAGACATTCAAATTTTGACTTTTTTTATCGTAAGGGTGCACATACAATTTCCTTCCACTTTGCATAGGATTTCCATTGCATTTCCATAAGATTCCATCCAAAAAATGTGTAAAAAATTTCTCTTAAGAATCACTTCAATGGAAAAAAATGTTCCGTTCGTTTCTATTCATAAGAAATTAATGGAAAATTTTTCCATTTATCAGTTGGATGGAAAATATTTCCTTTCGGACGTACCAATGCAAAACGTATTAAAAATTTTTTTCATTCATCAGCTCAATGAAAAAAATTTACATTCGGACTTACGAATAGAAAAAATATGGCAAAATTTTTCCATTCATCAGCTCTATGGAAAAAAAATTTCCCTTCAGACCCACCAAGGGAAAACGTATGGAAAAATTTTTCCATTCATCAGCTCTATGAAAAAAAAATTTCCCTTCAGACCTGCCAAGAGAAAACGTATGGAAAAAATTTTCCATTCATCAGCTCTATGGAACAAAAATTTCCATTCAGACCTATCTATGGAAAACCTATGGAAAATCAATGGATAATAATTTTCCATTCACTTTCCATTGAACTTCAATGGAAATTCTATGGAACGTTTTCCTACGGGAAATTCGACTAAAACTGAATTTCTTTGAGATATACACAAGTCCTTTTGTTTTTTAAATTCCTATTTAATCTCTGACTTCTAACTCGTGTTCACGCTGAGCAAAAAACATACAAAATCACGAGGCGATGAGCACTGGAACTTATGCTTACAAAAAAAGACAACAAAGTAAAAAAAAACAACTACAACACAATTGATGATCTTAACTTTAAAAATAGTCCAAGCTAACACAATTTACATTTTTCTATGAACAAAGCAACAGCTGCAGTTGATATTTCAATGAAATTTACAGGAAGAAGTTTTATAATAAATTTCAAAACCATAATTCAAAAGAATTAATCTCAAAAGATGTCAGTCTACTTTTGTTTTTCAAAGTACAACATCCATTAATTCACGTGTAATTATCAACCAGTGTATCACATCCGCGAGCACGAAAAAAGCCAATAAAATCTTCACTGTCACCGACAGAAGACGAGCTGACAAAGAATGCAGCAAAAGAAATTGAAATCCCAGCAAGTTGTCCGAACAAGCCCTGTAATCCCAGAATCCATCAGCCCGTTTTCACCCCGAAGTCGAAGGGTATTTCTGCTGAGAATGCATCGAGTTCTACGATTTTGCAAGAGATTATAACAAATGAAGAAGTTTTTCATTTATGATAATCTTTTGATTCAATGCAAACGTGCCTTTTATGACACCAAAATACTTTTTTTTAATGTCAAAGGCGATAGGATATTAAAGTAACTATCTTGGAAAAAATACTTCATTGTATTACAAAATTAGTTAATGAGCAAACATTTTTTTAAACAACTCTTAATTTTTAATGAATTTTTATTAAAATTGTCCGAATCCAATTTTCTCAATTTCAGAGATTTATAGATCTTACAAATTCTGAATTGTTATACTCTCAAGCCAAGATTCTTATGAAGTTTGGTATCAGAAATTCCGAAGTTCATATTTCAAAGGCAAACTTATTCTGTAAATTTTATAAATTTTGAAATCCTGTAATTCATGATATTAAACATCAATAATTATACACAAATAACTAGTAACATTTTACCTCTTTCTTACATTTTTTGTTCAAAGCTTTGAAATTCCAGAAACCAAAGTGTTAAGTTTCAACTCGGTAATAAGAAATTTTTTTAACTCAAAATCGGAAAGATACAAATTTTAAATTTCAAAGGACATTCTGATTGAAAAAACTTCAATTTTTGAATTTTGTCAATTCAGGAAGATTGAAATTGAAAATTTGGAACCATGGTATTATGCAACTCAATATAATTCAATCATAGAATTTAAATTCAACGATTTCAATGATT
Source organism: Platygaster orseoliae (assembly GCA_030522825.1). Lineage (NCBI taxonomy): Eukaryota > Metazoa > Arthropoda > Insecta > Hymenoptera > Platygastridae > Platygaster > Platygaster orseoliae. The sequence continues at coordinate 5,218 of JAPYZL010177054.1, forward strand.
TTATGTAACTAATAACTTTAGACTATACAAAAATTTCAACGGCTAAAAGTATTGAGATTTATTGAGAGATTTATGAGAGAAATATTGAGATATTCTGTCGAAGTCAGAACTAGACATTACATTTTCGAAAATTTGCAAAAATTAGATGCAACAAGTCACAAATCAAGTTACTTATGAATGTACATCAACTTCATAGTAATTAATTATAAACACTGTGACATCTAAAATTGCAGTCATTTATAATTTACATTTTGTGATAGCATATAACCACAACCTTCAACTTAACAAGAAATTTGTCACTCTAGAAAAGTATCCAAAACTACATTACTTGTTTAAAAATTTGTCTCTCATCAAACATAATAACTTTAAATTTCAATTTTCTGCTGTATCAAAATAAAAAAGAACTTTTCCTGTCATTTATTATTAAAATCACCCATAATCTCTTGCACCTTCTTCATAAACATTATTAATTTCATAATTCACGCTCACAAAGTTTTATTCTCATTGCTAAAATAGGATTCCCTTTTCCAATAATTTTATAATCTGAATACAAAATCATACGCAGATTATCGCAAACTTTCCATTATGTCCTGAATATATTTCAAGCAAGCATGATTATCCATGATTATACACGGAAAATTATTTTCGAGTAAACCACGAAGACTCGATATATCCCCAGCAAAAAAGACTAATTACGCGTACTTGCGCGTCCGCTTGTTGCTGTATAAAAAAGTGGCCATTTCCATTATCTCCAGAAGATACATCGTCGACGGCGTTTAACATGCCAAGCTTTCATGAAGTTAGACATTATAACGCTCGCAATGGCAAACAATACCCGGAAACCAACTTTCGATCAATTTGTATGAACAAAGCACGAACGGATAAAAGACAATAGTCTCTGTGGATGAGAATTCACGTGTATAATTACTTCGCTCTGTAACGAATAACGCGATACAAAAAGTTGAAAAAAGTCCATTACATTTCATATTTTACAATGAAAATTGATATCGCATAGCAAAATAGTCCTTTCAGTCTGTTGTTTTGTCATGAAATAGAAGGTATCAGAATTCTCGAGTTTCTTTCTTGGTGAAAATTGAATTTCTAGATGAAAACTACATTTTATATATTTTTCACTACCGTGAAAAACAGTTTACAAACTATACTGAACGTATAATATTAGAATAGAAACAGTTCTATTCTATTCAGTTCTATAACATATGAATGTTAAAAAAAATCAACTTTTAAAAAATTTACTGATATTAGAAAACTTAAGGAAGAAAATAAATACATATAACAAAAAGCAAAAAAAAAACTAAGAACAAACTATCAAAGGACAAAATGGTAACGAAAGAGATTATTTGTTTTCTTCAATGTTGCATAAAAAAATAGCTTGAAAAGCAACAGATTGTGTTATTCATGAATAAAATAAAGAATGAATTATATGGAATAACGGGTGAAAATATTTTTATTCCTTATCGTCATAAAAAAAATGATTTTTTCACGTAATCTTCTATCTTCTAACGTTGTGTTCGTAACATGATGAGTTAGTTAAGCATCCTGAAAAGAAAGAGCGCAGAATTGACGTTTTTTACATGCAAAAAAAATATTGAAAATTCAAAAATCACTCATTATGCCACATATACTCGTTACTGAAACCTCAAAAAAACTCAGAGTTTTTAAACACTAATCATTGAAAAACTATTGAATATAGAACAAAAATTCTTCATAATAAAAGTTTTTCAGTCGTATGAACTTACTAAAATAGTATAACTAACAAATTTTTTTGTCATTTAATAAGCGAAATTGACAAATGTTATAAAAAATTGAACTTTTTTAATATATTCTCTGGATTTCTTCGAAAGACAGTTTCACTTGAATTGATAAAATATCCTGCACATCAAACTCTAGAGAGAAAATTTCGCTGTATTCTAGTAAAATATCACTATCAGAAGAACACTGAACTTAAAAAAATTAGTGAGTTTTGTATTTACTTTTTTTGAGTGACATTACACTCGACAACAAATCAAATTTTACTCTTCTAGAGTGGATTGCAGGATTTTCTATCAATGAAATTATCAGACAAAAATGCAATCGTCATTCCTATCTCGACTGCAAACAAACGAATTGTTGCAAGAATTCCAATTTAAAAAATTTATCTCAACAAGAACTCGATTTCACAAGAAATCAAAATATCAATGTCATCGAGCGCTTCCAATTTCACTCTACATTTTTTCCATTTAAGACCGAAAAATTATTTTTGAAAAATCTTGTCTAAAAATGAAAAAAATAAAAGTTTCATGAAACATATGAGTCATTTCATATCAGATTTACAACTCAAATTTTAAAATCAATAAAAATTTCTGATTGCACTCTTCAATACAAAATAATTGACACTTTTTTTTTGCCAAGTTATGAATTTTTGAAAATTGAAACCTCAAAAAAACTCAGAGTTTTAAAACACTAATCATTGAAAACTATTGAATTTAGAACAAAAATTCCTTATAATAAAAGTTTGTCAGTCGTATAAACTTACTAAAATAGTATAACCAACAAATTAATCTTGTAATTAAATATACGAATTTCACAAATGTTATAACAAATTGAACTTTTTCAATATATTATCCAGATTTCTTCGAAGGACATTTTCACTCGAATCGATAAAATATCCTGCAGATCAAACTCAAGAGAGAAAGTTTCACTTTATTCTAGTAAAATATCACTATCAGAGTAACACTGAACTATAAAAAATTAGTAGATTTTGTATTTACTGTTTTAAAATGACATCACACTCGACTGTAAGTCAAATTTTACTCTACTAGAGTGGTTTGCAGGATTTTCTCTCAATTGAATGAAAAAAATACTGTCATTTATTAGAAAAAAAAGCAATCGTTATTCCTCTCTCGACTCCAAACAACAATTTGTTTCAAGAGTTTCAATTTAAAAAATTTATCTCAACAAGAACTCGATTTCACGAGAAATTTCACTCCACATTTTTTCCATTCGAGACCAAAAAATTATTTTCGAAAAATCTCGTCTAAAAACGTTTCTCCAGATTAACCACTAATACCGATAAAAATCCCCATTCCTGAAAATCAGTGAAGTGGCGAGGCAATTTATTAATGATCAGTCGAAATGAAATAAAGTGGCCTGATCACATTTTACTTCCTGAAACTTCGCGGTCAAAGTTCCGTGAACAGAGTCCTAATTACAGCGGACGAAAATTTTCCTTCAAAGTTAATTGCAATAATTGCCCAGCTCTACGTGTCTTTCTCAATACCCGCTCGGAATTCGTGCTCGATTTCTCATAAGCTTTAACCGCTACCACGTTTAAGTGGCGCAATTATCGTTGGCCGCGATTAACTCCGAAGACGGCATGTATCAGAGCAGCTAATTATATGCGCCTGAGTTGGGTTTGAATCAAACAATTTCAACTCAATAGTTTCGAGAGCTTTCATACACGAGCGTATTTGTTCGTATGTGCCAAGATGATTATATCGTTCTGGATAGTTTCCTTGGTTTTGTTGAAGTTCACGGTACAACTTTGTCAGTATTATATTGTTGGAGATGTTGAATTTGGCAGGCTGTGTATTCGAATAGTAAAATATTTGCAGAGGAAGTTACAATTCAAAATGTGTGGTTTTTTAGTTATTGGTTTGGTAGATCTAAAATTATCTTCAGTGGAGGGTTTTCATCTCGAGTAAGTATTTACTTGCGGTAACTCGCATCCATCTCTTTAAATTTGAAACACAAAAGTTCTTATGTATCAATTTGATGCGTGCCATCGAAACAATAAATTCACAAAATAAATCTATATTTTTTTCATGAAAATATTTTTTTTTTTTCCATGTGGGATTTGATACATCATTCTAAACATCATTCTACATTCAATCTACTAAAGAATTCACTTTTTCAAAAATGATTCAGAGTACAAAAAGACCACTTACAAGTGTAAACGTGGAAAGAAAAAGAAAAACTGGAATTTCAATGGGAAAAAGAGTAAAAAATTGAACAAAAGAATGCTGAATCGTTCGTACGGAATATTTGGTTGAAGTCGTTTTTCACTGTCCTTAGCACAATGCACACTCGTACCTTAAAGCCTGCCTTATGTGTTGCGTAAGCGTTTTGTCGCGGCCGCCACGATAATCCAAGTGGCGATGCTTATATGATTCCGAAGGAGGACAATTTCGAAAAAAAAAAGCTTCCGTGCTGCGGCACAATTTACAACCGCCAAGCCGACCTCGTAGGAGTTTACGCGAATCTGCCGCAACCTATTTTTCTTTGCAATGCGCCAATGTAAATTATTCCACGGCTCAAAGATAAGCTTAAGAATACGTACACGGACGGAAAATTTTAATCCTACGTGATATTTGTGTCTTTCCTTTTTTTTTGTTTTTTTTTTTTGAGATCCTGGAAAACTGGTCATCAGTTTGCAGGAATATGATCTCATTTGATATACGTGGAATTATTTGAAGAATAGACTTTTTTTGTGCATAAAAAGATGCCAGAATTGAAGTATCAAATTTGTGAAAAACTGTCCTGGAAATTCGTGTTTCGTGACGAGGAAGATTCAAAAAAAATATTTGAATTACTGTTGAGTATTAGAGTGCTGAAAATCAAGATGTTCAATGAAATAATTTAAAAATATAAAAATTTGATTTCAAGTAATGTTCTGAAATTTTTATGTATTTTGGGGAATGTCATACATTTCGAAAAATAAGTAGATTTTGTTTAACTTCAGAAATTTATCAGGAATTTTCACAATTATTCCTAGAAATTCTATTTTCACAAGTAATTATAATCACCAAATATCGCATCAAATGATGAGTAAATAATTATTAATACTGTTAATCCTTTCAAAATATTGTAAACTTTCACGAAAAGATTTACCAAAAAACATCAAACTTTTATTCTAATTTTTTTACATCATCGAGGAATTGAGAAACATTTTGTCAAAATTTTTATCATCAGAATCAGATCAAAAACTTTGAACAATATACTTATACTTTTCCTCAATATAGAGTAAAAATAGTTTAAAAAGGTTTCAGAATTTCAAAACAAGCTATTAATTTTTTGTGAGTCTGTCATAATAAACAACCGTATTTTATTTCTTACAATTAAAATGGGATTTCAAGTTTAACTCCAAATTTTGAGTAAAATCATACTTTCAATGTATTCTGATATTTTTGGAAGTCCTAAAAGTTCAAAAAACCACTGTCCTTTTTTTTAATAAAACTTGAAATATTTATTGAAAATTTTCACAACTCTTTTCAATTCCATCTAAACAAGCTGTTAATAAATCCCCAGATACATCATCAAATAATAAGTGAAAAATTAGAAACCTAAGAATGGGAGAAAGTATAAGTCATAGTTTCCAATTTGTAATAGTAACCGCCACAAGTAATTAATAGTTTTTATTTGGTATTTAAAGATTTAAAAACTAGTTGCATAAATAATAAAAAATTATATCAAAAATATGTATATTCAAAAAACAGCTAGACTGGCAATAATCTGATTTTCTCTCAATGTTAGTATTTTGAAAAATGATGTAGGATTTCGATCATTTTTAATAGTTTCTAGAAGTTATTCTACAAAAGTTTTTTGAGATTCGATGACTTGTGACAGTTAACAAAAAATTCAGCAAATCGTAATACTTACAGTAGGCAAAAAAAGTCATCGGCCACTTGAAATTTTTTTATTTTTTGGTGTTTTTTTTTAATAAAAAAACGTAGATTTTAATAAAAATGCATTT
>JAPYZL010177090.1:0-13835 GCA_030522825.1 Platygaster orseoliae
TCTCGTTCTTCGCGATCACGAACTTTTGAAGTTCTTCGCGGTTCGCTCTCCGCTGGTCGCGAACGGCTCTCATCCGCGAACCGTTCCCAAACCCTGATTAGAACTCAGGCTTCAAGAATTGAAAAATTTCTATTTTGAAGTATAGTTTTATCATTTCTTCAATGTCTTAGTACTTATTTTCATCGATTACGCACAATAATACGGAATAAGACTCAGCTTGAGTAAACTCACTTTCGACGTAAGTCTTGAGATGCGCGAGCGAAACAGCTTTCCAAATTTCCTCGTCATTGTATTCATCGAAGGGATCCAAGTTGAACCTCAATGTTCCAGAAAAAAGAACCGGATCCTGAGGAATGATGGTGATTTTCGATCTTAGGGCGTGAAGCCCGATCTTCGAAATGTCGACGCCGTCTATGAAAATTGCTCCGGAGGTAGCTTCGACGAGTCGGAAAAGCGAAAGCGTCAAGGAAGATTTTCCAGCCCCAGTTCTCCCAACGATTCCTGCAAACGCATTTTTTAATCTTTCTTTTTGTTTGTAACTAAAGTTTCTTTAACCTTGCAAAGATAACATTTGAAATTTTTCCATTGTTTAACTACACGGAAAAAACAATATGGTTGTCACAATAACATAAATTGTAACATTTGCCTCAACTATTTTCGTGGTACAGATAACCTCATTTGTGCAACAACATAAAAAGTTACTGCAATCTTTGTAAAACATGGCTCTTTTATGCACCCAAAATCATTCCAAAAATTTTGAAAAATGGCCTACCAACTTTCTCCCCTTTCTGAACGACGAAATTCAGCTCGTCAAGTGCAGGGTCCAAGCCCTGTCTGTAGCAAAGTGTATAATTCCTGAATTCTATGTACCCTTCCGAGGGCCAATTTTTTGGTTCTGTTTCTGCAATGTTCCAGGCTGCTTCCCCGGGAACTTCCTCATATTCTTTGACCCTTTCAACAGCGACTACATTCGTTTCTAATTTCGAGGCTTCTAATACGAACCACGTAAGGCAAACAGTTATCTATAAAAATGCTAAATTATTAGGAAACAATTTTGACAGTAATTAGTATTCATAGAACTATAATCAGTATTACTATAAGATGATTAGTAATGATAAAAATAATTTGTAATAATTCTATGTAATACAATGTTACTAAGTAATTTTGCTTGGCTAGCTCAAGTAACATATTTATAAACAGTTATATTTTGTACATAAATTTATAAAACGAAATAAAAATAAAACAATAATTTAATTAAAAAGACTTAAAATAAAATTGTATAAAAAATTGCTATCTTTTCTACTTGATATAACAAAAAAATATCTTCATTACTTTCTTATTGGAAATACCCTAGCAAAATCCCTTGATAATATTACTTTCGGTTGTCGATATTAGGTGTTAAAGTTCATATTGCAATATTTACTTTTAATTTTATCTTAGAAATTAGTACAAGTTATCAGTTTATTAATAAACTTTGTCAGGATTTGTTGTTAACTTGTAACATATTTATTTACTTGTAAGGCATAATTCAAAGTGAGCCCAACGAGACCTTTGTTCAAAGTATCTCTCCCCAAAACAGCGAATACAGCAGCGAAGAATACGATCAAACTTCCAAGTAACTCCAATCTCAATCTCAACCATCTGCTCTAAAAAAAGGTTTTCCAGTAAAAATCTATATATTTCATTATCCTCTAGTAAACTCAATTTTAACCTAGTAGCCACTTGACCCAAAAACAATGTGTTTTGGGTAACATCGATTCTTTTTGCAGATTCTTGGATAAAACGTTCCTGGGTTCCGTATGCCCTTATAATTTGGGACCCTGCAACTCGAAATGTAAGTAAAAATAATGAAAAAAAGTGAGATTTTGCTTTACAATACCTGTGATAGATTCCCCGAAATGAGAATACAGTGGAGACCTCGAGACAGATTCCAAACGTCTTAACTGTCGTGAAGCTTTGAGGTAAAATACCAAAATGAAGTAGTGAAGAATACCCAAAGGTATCAAAACGATCACGAACATTGGTGTTGAAACTACTATGGTTATCAACGTAGCAATAATCTATAAAAAATGACAGATTTGAAGTTTTTAAAGTTCTTTATCTATGTATAATTAAAATGACAACGAACCGCTAAAAAAAGCCCTTTCGCAGAATCAAAATAATACGGAACGTAATTATCCAAAATATGAATTTCCCTTCCAAGTCTGTTCAAAATTCTTCCAATGGGATGACTTTCGAAAAAATTCATTGGGCATCGCATGATTCGTTTCATGACGAGGTTGAACAGTATTATCGAAGCTTTTACCGCTGATTTCGCCGTACAAAGAAACACTAGATAATACGCAAATCCTGGAATGTAAGGTAAATTTAGTTGCATTTCAGTATTTTATTTTATTTGTGAGTTTCTACCTTCTCCAAGCACAAGTACAGCATATACTCCCAAATAAGTCTCTCTAGATCGGCCTTCAGTGATTGTACTATTGTCAGTTTTGTTCTTGTCATTGTCATTTGACCACGCAGAAAGCCAAAACTGGGAACTAACCAAAAGTGTGCATGATACAGCGTCTAGAAATACTGTCGATGCTACGAGCCAGAACCCTATAGATTTCAAGTAATGCATGTAAACGGTCCACCTAACCTGTACAATAAACAAATTTTTTTTATGAATTTTGAAAACAATGAGTGACAATAATAAGTAATCGCATATTTTCAGCGTCTTTCAATTATGAATTCAAAAAATCACTTATTTTAAGATGCAATGAAATTAAGGGAAAACTTGGTTTTCAAATATTATCTTAAATACTTTATTCTATGTTCAAATTTATTACTCATGATAAAAATCTCCTTAATTAAGGATAATTGTGAAAATGGTATAAATTTAAAGTTGTATTAGAATTTCAAGTTGTACCTTGATTTTTTTGCATCTTAAAATTAAATGAATTTTTTTGAGCGTTGAGATATTGACAAGTCATAATTTTGACGAGTATGTGACGGAGAAATTTTTATTAATAGGTAAATTTCACGATATATATTCACGATATATTATCTGTTATAATGTTTTACTTTATATTTTGATTGAAAGAAAATTCGTCAAAGAATTATGAGAATATGTTTTCCACATTTTCATACATGCACTGTTTTATATTACAATATGATATAGTTAAAAGTACACAAAAATATAGTAATGATATAGTAAAATATAATCATTAAAAAAATTAATAGAAAGTTAGTAAAAAAATGCACAAAAAATTAATAATGATTAAAAATTATTAATTCATATTTTAATAATAAAATAAACATAAATATTTTAAGAAGAAAATTTATAATTCGGAATGATAAGTAATTAATGAAAAATGTATAAAAAAATAAGTCAAAAAATTATAGCAAAAAGATAGCTAAAAAAAAGTACATAAAAATATAGAAATTTCTGTCGTATATTTCATTTTTAATGTCTCAGTATGAACGTTTATTAACAATATTGTTATTTGACACTAAGAAATCAAACTTTTAGAATTCGTAATATCAATTTTCCAGATTTGTTCAATACCATTTTTCGTTTTGTTAATGTTTACTGATATAATTGTACACTAAAAAAAATTTGTGAAATTAATGAAGGCTACAATTTTTTTCCTTTATATTTAAATATTTAACATGCTTTAGCATGTTAATAGTATTAATTCTAAGGTTTTATTCAGAGTATTCATGAATTTTTAACTTCGGAAAAGAAAAAAATCGAGTTAAAAAATTATGAAAATCAGTATTTAAATAACATCGAAAGTAGAAACATGAAATTCGCTATTTTTATTTTTTGAACGTAAAAATGGAATTTTGAATGAAAAGGGGTCGATTCATACTTTCATTTTCCAAAAATGGTTTTACGGAGTGAAAATAAAAAGAGTTAAGATCCGTAAATGTTGTGCAAAAAGTTTTCATTTAAAACCGACGAAATGAATTTGATTCTGAAATTTCAAGGCTATTCAAAAATCACGTTCAAGATTTGAAAATTTTCAATTCTAAAATTTTTCAAAGTAATAAGAACTGTTTTATTTTGAAAAGTATTTTGCTGCAATCTTTTTTTGTAAAATAAAATATTTACCTACTTACGAAAATTCAATTAAAAAATATAATTTTTAAATCAAATTAAAATGAAATTCAAGTTTGAATTTTGACGATTGAAAATTAAGAGTTGAAATCCTTAAACTCTATGTCAGAAGTTTTCATATAAAACTGAAGAAATTAATTTAATTCTGAATTTTGAAAGCTATTCGAAAATTTACTTTAAGATTCCAAAATTTTCCATTCTTAAATTTTTCGAAATAACAAAAACTCTTTCATGTCGAAACATAAATTGATGCAGTATTTTTTTACAAATACAAAATTTACTTATGAAAATTCAATTAAAAAATATAATTTTCATACAGTTTTTACAATACAATATAATAGTAAATAGTAATAAAGTAAAATAATAAAGTAAATAATAGTAAAAAGTACACAAAACTATAGAAAAAAGAACTATACAAATCAAATTTTACTATTTTCAAAACTGTATAGTATTTTCTGAAATCTGGATTAGTAGAAATTAAAAAATATGATATGAAATAAGTACGAAAAAGTATAGTTGAAAATGCAGTATGTGTATGTGTTTTTACAAAAAAATCAATATACCATTACAATATCATTTGGTAGTATTTTCTGTATGATATGATAAAAACGGCAATTAATATCTAGCCAAAAGTACGATATTTTAGAATGATTACACAGTAAAATACAGTATTGAAATAATTACTCTATTTTTTTCTCGAAATGTTGATTAAAAAGTTTTTTTATCTCAGATTTCATTTCATTGCACCAATCAGGATTTTATGTATACCTTTTTTTTTCAACTGACCACAACTTCGTCATAAATTACTGTTTACATACAAAATTTTTTGAATTATTTACACTGCTTAAGGGGATCCGAGCGCCACCGGCTTTCTAGCGAGTGCGAGAGAGATGGGTAGAATAGGAACCACGCCAGAGCGAGAGAGAAGTACGAGCCCAGCGCTCGGATTCCCTTAAAATTTGTATTATGAACTGTTGATACGTTATAAACAAGTTTTCATTTATTTATAAAAAGAAAGATACAAAATTTCTTCGAAATCGAATAACTCGAAAAGTGCTTTTTTAGTTTTTTTTTTCAAAATTTTCAATAAATTGACGAACATTTATTCTTTTTATAAGAATTTTTTTTTAATTTTCGGTTATAAAGAAAAATTCTTACGCTTCCTATTTCAGTGTTTTCAGCTTCGATGAGTTTTTCCCCAATTTTTTGTCTAGTATTTTCATCTCGACTCATACGCCTCACATTCAACAATTGTTTCGAGTCATCAATCAGATCATCCACATCTAAATCTTGGCCTGAAACGTTCTCACTCACTTCTGTGAAAAAAACAGAATAGTTTAACTTGCAAAAAAATATATACCATATGTATAAATTATATGAGTATCAGATTCTTCTTCAAACATTTTTAAACAAACCCATACAACGAATCAAACCTGTTGGAATGTGCTGACTCGAGAAATCCGCAAACGTGCCTTTTTTTTCCAAAGCTTGAAAAGAACCCATTTCCGCGATTTCTCCGTTTTTGATGACGATAATACTGTCAACTTTTGGCAAAAACATGACACCGTGCGTAACAAAAAGTCGAGTTTTGTGTTTCAGAATGCCTTCTGGACCGATCAGTTTTTCGAATATGTTTTTTGCAACGTGGTGATCAACCGCGCTAATGGGATCGTCTAATAAGTAAATCTCGGAATCACTGTATGCAGCTCGAGCCAAGGCGATTCTTTGTCTTTGCCCCCCAGAAAGATTTGTTCCTTTGTCACCGATTTCTGTTCGATCTCCAGCAGGCAGGAGTTCCAAATCTGTTTTCATCTCGCAAGCTTTGGAGAAAAACAAATGAAACAAAGAAATTTAGTTTTATGAATACCCAGTGAACCCGTGAGCTCGAAATGTTTTCTTTTTTTGAGTTTACAGTGGGCTAACAAGTTTATTTTCAGTTATACATTGCATACTCATAGTAACTTGTTTTGTGCAAATTGTGATTTTTTTCTAAACAACCATTCCCACTTGTAACATAAAATCACGAGATAAATTTGTAAAATAATAATCATTGATTTAAATTTATCTTAATATTATTATAAATCAGAACCCATTAATTTATAAAACTATTGACGATAACATATTTTCACAGCTGTGATGTTCAGAAAAATATCTTAATTGCTAATACAATATGAATTCACCATGATACCGTGACAATGTACAAAATTATTATACTCAAAGTATGAATACTATACATAGTATCCGTTTTAGGTAATTTTCTATGATGTTCATTCGTAACCATTATTTCATACGATTTGTACGCATGACTTTTGTAAAATCACTGAGGAATGCGTACACACTTATTTCCTCTGCTGCGAGCCTTGAAACCGAATTCAGCTGATAAGCTTCGGCACTCTCCCAGTCAGCATTCTTGATGTATGATTGATGACAAGTGGAGATCAAGTCTAGATTTTTGACGTCCAGTGGATATCCCACAGCCGCCGCATATGCATGGCAATTGCATAGCAAACCTTGACCATGAGGTCAAGGTGACGTCGAACGGATATCAAGGCTTGCTATGAAAGTCAAGTGGATGTCGAACGGATATCAAGGCTTGCTATAGAAGTCAAGTGGATATCAAGGGAACATCAAGACTTGATATCAAGTCTTGCTATAAACTTTATATCAAGAATGCTAACTGGGCTGCTGCTAGAGGCTTCGCGGCGAGCGTTTCTCGCATTCTTCGAGTTGTAGTAGTTCCTACATCAAGAGCCCGAAGCTACTAGAAAGCGTCTCCATTCATCAGACAATATCCAACAACAACGGGTATTGTACGAAATGAATGGGGTCCTATTCCAACCTTGTGTTGTGATTCAAATTTGTGCAATATATGTGAACCTAACTCTGTATTGAGGTTCATGAAAGTGCAACCTCTGTAATGTTATGTTTATCGATTTTTCCGTATTAAACGGTTGGAAGAAGTGTAGTCGTAGAGCATTTCTGTTGATCTGTGCTCTTATTCCTCAGACAATATCCAAGAAAAACGGGCATTGAAATAAATGGAATGGAGTCAAAACCTGAATCTGTATTGGGGTTAATGTAAGTGTAACTTTTGTAATGTTATGTTTATCGATATTTCGGTAGTACATAAAGTGTATGTTATGATCAAAATCTGTTGATCTGTGCTCTTTTTCCTCAGACAATATCCAACAAAAACGGATATTGGATGTAAAAGAATGAAGTGCGAACCTAACTCCGTATTGAGGTTCATGTAAGTGCAACTTCTGTAATGTTATGTTTATCGATTTTTCGGTAGTACACGGAGGTAACTGTTAAGTTTAATTTACTGAACGTGTTAAGTTGTCGATTTTTTCAAGAATTCCAACAACACTATTTGTTTTGTGGATCAAATAATGTGAAATGAAAACATTCGATAATTCTTTCTTTTGATATTTTCCATATTTTTCTACCCTGCCATTGAGAGACACTCGAGTCGTAAAAAATCCTTATGTTAGGAAGTAAGCCTAAAATTTTTATGTTTATGTCCTCACGAAGCACGTATATTCGAAAATTTCTTGTCAACAGGGACAGATAGATAGAAATTGTATAATATGTTCACAATTTTATTATTGAAACTAGCGCGGCTGAAATTCCAATGTAATTTCAAATTACCTCTAAATTTTAAAATCCTTTAGACGATGGTTTCATAAAGCCTTAACTGAAAATAATTCAGATATTTTTTTGTGATTTTGAATTTCCAAAGACTAAAGTATCTAAGTGAATTTGAATCCGTTCTCTCTAGTAAAATCAGCGAAAAATTATTCACAATGATTGAATCATTGAAACACTTTAATTTTGTTGTGATATTCATTTCTGGAAATTGATCTTAAAAGCCCACGACCGTACGCTATTGATTTCAAAAAATTTTAAAACTTACAAATCTTGCTTTTCTTACATTTTGTAATTTCATGCATGAAAATGATAAGAATTTTTGACAAATTATAGAATTTTGAAAATTTTGGAAATTATAAGACTTTTCCAAAATCCTTATAGAGTTTTTAATTTATTAAAACTTGAGTTATAAAAAAATAGAAAATTTTGTAAGTTTCAATAGTCCTAAAAAGTTTGAAAAACTTTCGCAAATTTAAGATTTTTTAAAGTTTCCGTATATTTTCAATTTTTAATCTGAAGTACATTGAATATGTCAGTAATTTTCAACGAACATAAAATTTTGTGAATCCTAAAATGATAGAATTCATGAAAATCTAAAAAGTCTGAAAATTTTTGTATTCTTAAAACTTTTAAATTCATATTTTTTTCCATTTTCGTTTTTCATAAATTTATAATTTTCTCCGATTTTTAATAATTGATTCAATCTCAATTTTAATTAAAAAAATTTTTTGTTGCGGTGTAAATTTGAAATTCAGAATAAAAACTCCGAAAATTCTTGAAATGATGAAACTTTTGAAAAATAAAAAGTGTTAAAATTGTTATATTTTAAAACTTCTAGATGTGATTTTTAAGTTTTTTTTATGAATTTTAATTTTTTTTGATTGACAACTCATATTCTACTGTTGATTTTCATTCTTTGAATTTTTTATTTAAATTTTAATTCAAAATACCAAAATAAGAATTTGAGAAATTTGAGAAATTTTGGAAATAATGAAATTTAAAGCAATTTTAAAACTCTAGTAACGAAAATGTTACGAATTTTTGATATCTTGGAGAATTTTGAAAATAATGATACTTCAAAAATCCTCATACAGTTTTTGATTTTTCAAAACTTGAATTTCGAAATAATTGAAAATTTCATGATAATTTCAACAAGACCGAACATTTTGAAAAATGTTTGCGAACTCAATAATTTTTATCTTTCCGGATATCTTCAATTAAAAATCTAACAATAAAATAAATTTAAAATGTCAGTTGTTATAGAAGATTTCAAAACTTTTAAAAATTTCTAAAAAAATAAAATTTGTAAAATCCAAAATCTTGGAAATTTTTGGGATTTCGGAAACTTTAAAATTTAATCTTTTCGATTTTTAATATTTTTTTTCTATTTTGCAGTTTAAACAGAAAACTTAGTATAATTAACAAGGAATAAATAATACTTAAAAGATATAAATTCACCTGCGATGAAGTCGTTGAATGCGCACAGTCGAAAAGAACAATCTTAAATACTTGACGTTTTACATTCATTTAAAAATAGTTTTTTAGAGTGTTAGGCAAGTTTGGATGATAAAAAATCGGAAAAATACCCTTGATTGTAATTTTACTCAAAAATATCGTTAATTCCATTATTGATTTCGCTAAAAAACTGAAATATGCTTACGAGTGTTTTTTGCACAGAATATTTTTTAGACTTACTTTGAAAGAATTTACCTTCAATTACTTTTTCGTACAAATCCTTGTCAAACTTTTTCCCGAATAGTACATTGTCTCGCACGCTCATACTTTGGATCCATGATTGTTGGGAAACGTAAGCGATTCTTCCCTAGAAAAAGACTAATATAAGACAGAAATTTCATACTTTTTAATTTTGAAATAACCAGAGAATTTTGACTCAAACATGAATCTCTCAAAAACAGTTGCATTGCAATTGTATGCAGTTTCGTCATTTTTGTTCCAATAACCACATTACTCAATATCTTGAAATTGGGTCGGATTATGCCGTCGCAAAAAAAAGCTTGAAACAATAGTCATTCACTGCATTTTCCTTACTTGAGTATTCATTTTTCCACTAGTTCTTTGCATTTCTCCCAGAACTGCATGTATGAGTGAGCTTTTTCCAGACCCTACATTACCAATTATGGCCACAAGTTGACCCGACTTGACTTCAAAATTAATATTCTTTAGAGTCGTTGACTTTTTTTTACCAGAGTCCCAAGTAAATGACGCATTTTCAGCAACAATAGGATTTTCTGAAACAAGAATTTCCTGTTTACTATATCTACATAACCTACAAAATTGAAAAAAAATGACTTCGAGCTCACTTTCTGTGAACTCGTGCTGTGCATTATTTGGGTCAAGTTCTTCAGCATTGAGAAAAACGTTTATTCGCTTCACCGAGACTGAAAGCTGGAAAAATTAGTATCAACACATTGTTCATTAATACAAGAAGACGTCATTATTTAAACGCTCGAATTTTACCTCTATCAATTGAAGTCCAGCTACTGGCAAATTGTAAAATGGATCACTCAGAATATTGAAGTAACTTAAAGAAACAAACGCTGTGGAGCTGTCGAGAACATTTTTTTCGTCGCTAAAGATGAAAACTGCGAATGAAACTAGTGACACCTTGAAAGAAAAATCATCACCATGTGTAGTTAAACAACATAATTATTCAATTAATGCAAGGGTGTAGGCAGGTAAAATTTTTCAAGAAAAGATATTTCCTGCAGGATTTTTCCTTTTTAGACTTTGACAATCGAATTTCTGAAAATTTAAATATTTTTATAAATCTTACATCCCCTTATTATTTGAATTTTCATTTTCATTATTTTTCTTTTTCTTATAAACCCCCCAAAATTCCTCTCTATCTACACCCCATTGATACAAACAACAAGAAATTACAATGTAAGGCGTGCAGAACGAAATAAAAATAATGCCCGCTGTAATGTACGCCGCTTTTTTCAGGGCCTCGATTTCTTTCTTCCTGTATTCGAGAATCTGTTTTTCGAAAGATACTTCCCAGGCAAAAAGTTTTATGACCTTGATCCCGCTCAAAACTTCGTTAATCAACTTCATCCTTCTGTCCTTGAACTTCATTTGCACGACTTGCAATTTCCTGTTCTTGTTGATGAGAAAAGTGCTGAGAAGCAGCATGATGATCATCACGACTACACCGGCCATTGTGGCAAAAGGTCCCAAAATGCCCCACAAAAAGTACAAGCACATCCCAATTTCGAAAGGTGCCAGCCACAAGGTGTTAAAGGAAATGTTGTCGATGAATCTCTGGCAATCGACTGTGATTAGAGTGACGATTTTTCCGACGGTGAATTCTTTTCTCGCGGCACTTGACAGTTGCAGAGATTTTTTATAAATTGTCGCTATCAACGCTGTTTGACATCGCAAGGCGACTGTGGCGACTTGATGGTTGTGTCTCACACGCATTAAATTTTGCGTTAGCCCGACTATGAGAAATGCGAGGGCGTACATGTAGCCTTTCCACATTGGTTCATCGCTTGATGTGAACTCGATGAGGGATCTTCAATTGTTTGAGGGAATTGTTTTTTTATAAAGATTTTTACTGTATTGAAGCGAAGAAATTATATATTTTGAAACTATCACAAAAGAAATAATTGGAAGTCAGAAATCATCAAAAGAAGGCAACCGCCTGAAAGAAGAAAATCATGAAAGGATACACAGTGACAGTAACAGTACACTGAGAAAAAAGGCAAGTGTAGCCAACGGAATTGTAGTGGGTAGTTGAAGTGACTAACTATTCATTTGTACGAACTGCATGGTTCATTCAGATTTATTTCAACATTGTCTTGTTACAATGTAACAAAAGAATATTTTTACATGCTTAATGATTTCATCCCACTCACTTTTTTTTGATGGAGATTGAATATTTGTTAGGCAAATAGAACATGCACGAAATCATTACAATTCAACATTTTTACATATTAACTGACTTGTAAGCTGGCAACAATTCTTGTGAGTCTGCATAATGTTTTAATTTTTATGATGCTGGATGATTTATTTTTCAATTTCATGATTTCCTTATTTCTGTTGCTTTCGCCAGTCGTTACTACTGCGAATTATATTTATTTGTGTAGTTCATTCAACTGTATAATTTAGTAACCCTTAGTGGCGTACTCAGTTGATGCAACCTTTATGTTAACTAACTTAAGCAGTTAAGCCAACAAATATACAGTAAATTATATAAATGTAATTTAATCAATATATTATATCAATAATAATAGTATCTAATATAATTTAATATATACAAATATAATTATAGGAGTCGTGGTTTATATGAAGGCGTTCTTGTGTGCTGTTTAAATATGGTTATTGTTGCAAGTTGAAATATGTAAGAATTATTTGTTTCTTGAGATTTATAACAGTTATGTAAATTACAACTTATCCCAGCAAACCAGCACAATGTCACATGTTTTGTAAAAATGATGCACAAATGCGTTAAAAGAACTAGTATTTCTGCACCCTAATTTACAGAGCAGCTGCATCACACTTTTTATATCACTGTGATGAGGAAATGATTAAATATTCCTACGAATGTGATGCAAATGGGCTATTACAACGTGATGTAGAAGTAACACATGCTTGATCAAAATGTTATGTAATTAATGTGACTCTATATAAGTGGCACGTTGTAATATCGCATTTGTATTATATTTGTGCAAATATATTATCATTTCCTCATCACAGTGATATAAAAAGTGTGATGTAACTGCTCTGTAAATTAGAGTGAAGAAATACTAGTTCTTTTAACGCATATTCGACTTAATTCCACAATAAGTGTGACGTCACAGTGATGTATATTTTACAAAACTGGTTTGCTGGGATATTATGTAATGTAATTGATCGTTTTACAGTTTCCTTGATGAGGGTCGTGCAATAATGACCGAAATGTTGGAAAAATAAATAAATAATTGACTGGGAAATCGAAAAAAAATTAAATTGAATTTATGCATTAAATATAAAGTAGTTCATTGAACCGAATCTCCTTTGAATAAAATTCATTTACATTTGATGCAATTTTATCTTCTCAACTGAGCATACAGTTGACTGCACTTTTAAAATTTCTCTCTGTCTAAATTGTAAATCTATCATGAATTGTGTTTGTTTATTCCACTGTATATATTGATTATGCGATTTTGTTAAATAAACGTCTTGAAATGAAATGAAAAAAATCAGAGGTGCAAGAAAAGTTCAGTAAAAATTCCAGGTTTTTGGAATATGGGCTGGAGTTTGGAGCTGCAGAAATTTTTATATGATTTTGGAAGTTAACCCTTGTTGTGCACACTTTATAAAAATTACGTATTGTGCACATAGGGTATGTCATACCCCAGTCACTTTAAACATTTATAACGAACAAACAACTTGTTCTTTTGACCTAAAAAAAATGAGGGTCTAATTTGAAGCTTTGCGATTAAGGAATAGTAGTTGAGAGTATAATTTTGCAAAGTTAAACAATAATAATAAAAAACTTTTAAAAGAAAACAACAAAATTGATTTTTCCTACTAAAAAATTATTAAAAAACTCATTTTTTAATATTTTTTGCTAAGTTTTTAGGATTTATTTCTTGAAATACCATACTTTCAATAAAATATATTGGTTTATATGAGTGTTTAAAAAAGTATATTTATTTTGCTATATGATGTCAAGCGCTTTTGTCGAAAATAAAAAGTTACAGTATCGGGAAAAGAGTGGGTTTTTTTTTCAATTATTTTTTATTGAGGGTTTTATGAACATTTAATAATACGAAAGAAGTTATATTATGAAAAATTAAGACAATTACAAAAGTTCAAGACTTCAAAGTTAAGGACTCAAAAGGTCGTCCTCCATCCGCAATCGATTCCCAATAGGGTGACTACTTGAATTATAAGCCATCTACGTACATTCCAAATATGTTAATTTATGCACGAAAAAAGATAACGTCTTTTTTGCGATAAATTTACGCTATTCGCATACCCATAAGACAAAAAACATCAACATTTAAACAGTTACCATTATTAAGGAAATTATACGTACTGTGCACATGGGGTATGCCATACCCCAAAATTCCGA
>JAPYZL010177106.1:0-10061 GCA_030522825.1 Platygaster orseoliae
TCGTACTGCGTAACTTAGCGTTCGTTTGGAAATAGAATCTGTCCACTTATATTTTCACAACATAACTTGTTGTTGTTTACACTTTTGTTTTGTTTACTCTATTCACAGTACAGGGTGTGCTCCTACGATGTGGGAATTTGACTTCGCTAGCGTGGCCCAACGTCTGGATTTATCAAACCTGTCCGATGACTCCGTATCAGGGACTCCACATGATGACGACGCTGCCGGTAGAATTAGGTCAGCCTTACCCGTGGCTACGTCGTCGCCAATCCCTAGTAGTCCGCGTGGTACATCAATCAATTATTCATCGGAGGGAACGTTAACTGTGCCGTCTCCGACCGATTCGTTCGATTGTGGAAGAGATAGTAGTGGTTCCAGTTTAGGCCTTTCAATTAATGCACGCTTAGTGAGGGTAGGATATGAAAACGATTAATTACATACCGTGTTATATAATTGCACAATTACTAAACTTGTGATATATTCAGGATCAGGTTGGCGTCATGGATGACAACATAGTCTCCCCCCAAGTTCAGCCACAGTACCAGGGTTGCAGTTATGCAGGAACCAACGACAAAAACGAATTCCACGAAGTACACAATCAATCCATTAATCTTGCCGAAAATGTAATTACCGTAATGAATTTTTCGTCGACAATGAGTGACATGATTCTCACTTTTACAATTTTTTTTAGAACCATGGTGGATGCTTCCAGGACGTCTACGTATCTCCCCGATTTTCGCCTGAATACCCCAGCGATGTGTCTCGAGAATCCGAACGTTTCGACAATCACTTTCAAGAATCTCGCGGCGAATCAATCGTTTGTGCCGAAAATGTAATTATTGCCAATATCTACATGTTGTTCATTATTTTCTTCATGTAATTTTCATTACACATTGTGAATTGTACTTGTCTGCTTCCAGGGACCGACTAGTTTAATAACTTTCCCGTGCGACATTTCAAAGAAGCCCGCAATTCGTGGCTGGCGCACGCTAGAACAGTCGCATCCGCATAATCCCCGCGGAGAGTATGGCATTCTCACCGGAAAGAAAGCCAACATAGTCGTCGTAGATTGCGACTTGCTGAAGGAAAATGACAATGGAACGTTCAGGTGTGGAGTGGACACATTTTTATCAATGTGTCGGAACAATGATTACGAGCCACAAACATTCGTTGTCACAACACGATCTGGGGGTAAACACTTTTACTTCCAGTATGCCGAAGTTGCAAACACTGGAGTTCGTCCACTACGTCTAGACAACGGAACAATCCCTAAGATAGACATACTCTCTGACGGGCGTTTTGTCATGGGTCCAGCCAGCCCAGGATATACAGTTTTAACAGGAGACATCCAGAAACTAGCCCCGTTTCCAAAGTTTTTGAAACAAGCGTTGAGTGCACCAACAAACACCTGGAACGACAGGGCGGAGCCGCATATCTCCATCAAAAGGACACCACAGGGAAATCGCACATCCTACAACACGTCGTACTCCAAATTACATCACGTAGTGCGAGGCATTCCAACTATACATGCCGAAAATTACGACACGTGGACGCGCATCCTGTGGGGCATCCGGACTACGGCCCAGTGCAACGGTTACGATGCAACCGATATAGCTATTGAATTCTCGCGAACATCAGCTAAATACCGTTCGGAAAGTGCTGAGAACATCATTAAGGTGTACAACTCCGGCAACAAGTCTGTTAACTTTGCTACCTTAATGTGGTATTCTACGAGTGCTGGAAATGCAGCAGCTGACGCTGAAATCGACGACCAGCCCTTCGAAGACGATACATCGGTGCGGGGGTACCGCAAGTTTATTGACGATCTAATGGCAGTGCGCCCGGACCTTCACGAATATTACCGGTACATTATCTTGCTATATATATCTTGATATTTCCACAACATAACTTGTTCTTGTTTAGACTTTCGTTTTGTTTATTCCTTTCCCACTCAGCCTCCCGGAGAGTAGACGACGACGACGACGACGAAGACGACGATGACCTCGAAATTTGAAATATAAGAATACTTACACGATACATTCGAGACAGTAGATCAACTTCCGAAACCGAATTCGTGAATTTCCAAAGCTTTCGCATTATCTTAAGTCCTACATTGTCGTTAACTACGTAGAATGTTGATTTTCCATGTGGTACAAGGCGGAAATATATTTTCCGTTGCAAGATTACATATATTGGTCATTAGGTCACCGTATTTTTCAGTTGCATATCCTCTTTTTCCTCCATACGGTAAATGCGGATGTAATACAAATTATCTATGCGCAACAGCCGCTTCGAGGGAAAAGCGCATACCCTAGCGGCTGCCGGGACATATCATACTTCCGTATATGTAATGCGGTTACATAATGCTAAATGTTGCTTTTCAATGTTCACAGAATATGCGAAGGAAAGGTATTCGCCTTCAGTCCTCAAACCGGAGCATGGAGAATGATCCAGGACTCTTCTTTTGTAACAGCAATGTCACATATGCTGGAGGACAATCTACAACTTAACGCCAAAGAACTACGACTCGTTCAAAGGCCGGCATTTGTAACGTCGATAATCGGGGTCGCTAAAAGCGAACTGGAGGACTACAATTTCGAGAGCCGTTTGGACTCAAACCTCTCCATATTCGCGTTCGATGACGGATACTGCATTGACAATTTTACTTTTCGGAAGACTATGTGGTCCGACTACGTACAACGGACTTGTGGCTGGTCCTTCGATCCGGTGGAGGCCGAACGACGACTTCCTGAAGTCGAAAAATTCTTTCAGCAGGTCTTGCCTCGTGAAGATGTCCGCAAATATTTCCTCGGTATATGCCGACAACTACTGCACGGCGAAAGGAAAGAAAAAGTACTACTCATCCTGACCGACAGGGTAGAAGGGCATGTTAGCGGCAACAATGGAAAAAGTACCCTAATGAGACTCCTTCACGTAACCCTCGGAGGCTATAGCGTGTTCAATAGGAACGCCATTATCGACAGCGGCTCGAGCGGGGGGATAAACTCGCACCAGCAGGGGCTCGCCAACATGAGGGGAAAACATATGCTGGTCGCTGACGAGGTCAACCGTCGTACGCAATTGAATTTGGCGTTCCTGAAAGAAGTCACCGGAGGGGAGGCTGACATGACGGCGAGGCGGGCGTTCGCAATGTCCGAGTTGGAGTTTCTGTGGGCGGCCTTAGTTTTCATTATTTTCAATTCAAAATCGCAACCATCCCTCGACACGGATGATGACGCGTTCCTCAACCGCATTGTTGTCTTCCGGTTCGAATCGCAATTCACGAAGAACGCTCGCAGGGTTAACGAGCAGGAGAACGTGTACGAACTTGACGATAATTTACGTTCCAAATTCAAAGTGTGGAGGTCGGCAGTTGTTTCTCTCCTTATTAATAGCGCTGACAACGTGGCGGTTCCGAACGTGGTTAAGCAGTGGAGAAGCGAACTGGTCTCGGCAGGCAAAGGACCCCAGTACAAAGAAGTAATGGACGCGAGAATAGTTTTCGTATCGGCCCCACAAACTACTTCTGTTTTAACAGCGTGGGAGATACGTGAAAAGCTATTTAGCACGGTCGATTTCAATGTCGAGGGTGACAAAATTCGTGAGGCTATGCGTTTATGGGCTGCTGAGAACGGGGCGATATTTTCAGATAGAAAAGGTTTCCGCGGGAAAGAGTACCGAAGCGTCCTGATCAATTGTCATATCCGCCAACCTTAATGTCAGATTTTTATTTTGAAAAATGAGTAATGTGAAAAATATTGTCAAACGCGATCACCCGGGACCGGCGGGTAGCGTGCATATTGATGCTGCATTTATACTTAATTTACATTTGACGAGGTAATATAGCGAAAACACCGTTAACGTTTTTACGAAATATTTCTTTGTAATTTATTTTTATATTTCTTTATTTCAAAATCGTTGCTCAGTGATTTTCGTGACTTTCATGACAACACAATCATTGCTTGAATAAAAATTAATATTGAAAATTTTCCAAAGACAGTTATACAAATCTCAACACAGTAGGAGTGAACGTACATCGAGATCTTATACCAATTCGCATGCCGCACAGTAAAACGACAATATTGTCTATACATGTAAAACAAAAAAAAAATTTTATATGTAATAAAGCCAATATGATACTAAATAAAAGTCATGTGCCTTCGGAATTTGAACCATGTCTACGAATCACGCCTGCCCCGTTTTCCCGCTGACCTAAAACAATAAATGTGAATTACACACCTACATACCAAAAAAAATGTGTCTTTAATAACGTTTCTATCCGTTAATAACGCGAAGCAAGAGTGCGAGATATATAAATTATATTTCAATCTGCATTTCTCGCTTTACAGACGTATACGGAAGAGGATATTTTTGTCACGTTTGATCTATCACATGCACTTTGTTTACCCAAGTTGTGGTTAGAGAAAGTTATTGAAAATCTCAGTTAAAATCTGAATTTTATAATATTTTGCGAATTTTTCGCCTTCTGAGTAGACATTTTCGATATGGAAAATAAATTGTAGTTAAGCAGTATGTCTTAAAATTTTTTCTTTTTTTCTAATTTCCTCGTTGTCGTCATCGTCGTCGTCGTCGTCTAGTGAATAGGAGGCTGAGTGAAAAAAAAAAAAAAAAAAAAAAAGTGTAAACATCAACAAGTTATGTTGTAAAATTATCGTTTCTATCCGTTAATCCCTTAAAGCGGGAGTGCAAGAGATATAAATTAAATTCTTATCCGCATTTCCCAGTGTGATGAAGAAGAGGATATATGTCTCAAAAGTAGTCAAAGTTTTGGCCAAAGCAACATATTTTGAAGGGAAATATATTTTTCCGAGTTAATCGCGCTTGAAAATCGTAAGTTTTGATTATTCTAGCGAATTTAGCGGTCCAAAGGAAATACATGTAGTGTTATTGTTTGTCGTTTGTGATGTTTTGAAACAAACGTAAAATTTAAACACTATGAGTATTATGAATTCTAATAATGTACGAAATGTACAAATAAAACCCGAAATTTAAAACAATACGATCCGTTCAATAATGTTTATTACATAAATCCAAATTTTGTGTACAAATAATTTCACATTATCGTATTGAATGCTTCATGATGAGCGTTAGCTGTGTCGATGTGTTTGAGAAGAACTTCTTTATGACATGCAAATGAACCCGTTAAATTTTGTACATATTCTAAATATCGTTTTGGATTGTAAAGTCGAATGTACTTGTGGGTCGTCTTCCGTATCTCTTCCTCTGACTCATCTCCGTAGAGGAATATACCGTACTTGAGCGTGTAACCCTCCCCTTTACACTTTTGCTTGAAGATTTGAGTAACATAACCCGGCCAGTATGGGAAATCCTCAAATTTAACAATAACAACTTGATGGAGAACGTACGTTGCCTGCTGTGTATTCGTGGACGAATTAGCTAGCTCCTGAGGCAGTTTCTGAAGCTTTTTTTTTGACGCCCCGATGAGTGGATGTTTTTTTCGTCTGGGAATATTAAGTGATATTTTTAGTATGTGTAAAATAATTCCTTGAGTATTACATTTTTAAATTATTGTATTATTTGAATTTTATGCTTCATATGATGCAATTAATAAGTTTTATCCGCTAATCCCGCGCAGTAGGGGTAGAGGATGATATATTCATACTTTCATTCGATATTCCTGCTTCTACGATAAATAGGATCGATCGCGGACAATTACACTCGGTCAAGGCCATACACTGTACTACTACATTACGGACGGTTTCTTAAGTTCGTCGTAGTCGGTGTCGTCGTCAACAACCTCAGGGGAGGCGTGGTTAACGAGTAACAAAAACCGAAATAGCACAATCATCATTTTATGATGTTGTAATATCTCGGTTATCCGTCCGTCCCACAAAGTAAGAGAAGGGGATGAATGAATTGTATGTATATCAGCTTTATCTTGTTTAACGGAAATACTGTAAGTCGAGGCCTACAAATTTTATTTTCAAATGGAACATAATGTAAAAAAATCAATTACCGTTTTTTTCGTTCATTCGTCACAAGTGCCTCAAACTTGCATAATTGAGGTTCCTCTGGTACTTCTCCCCGTGCTTTTGCCGCTGAGGAAATCGTGGGCGACATGAACGTGCTATTTTTCTTTCTTTGCGAAACCCACTTCGCGTCCGTCTTCCTTTCGGCAGCCTTTCTCTTCGATCTGATATCGGGTTTCTCTTTCTCTGTTGTGCTTTTTGCTGGATTAGGTTTTGATCGTGTTGCGCGAGGTAATATCTCGGACACGGTCGGTTTTCCTGCCAACTTGTCCAACATCAGCTTTGGGAATGACTTGGGTGTTGATTTCCGGGGTTCCACTTCCGTTGGAAAAGAGTTTGCTGTTGGGGACTTTTCGTAATCTTTGGGGTCAACACCGAGGTCTGCGAGTACGCCTTCGACCTGGCGGCGGATCGAGGACTCCGAAGGAATACTCGTTTCAAGGGATGAATTTCGAGTACTGTCGCCCCCTTTTTCGACGTCTTCGGCATCTACATTTGTCGTCGACGAACTGTAAAATTAATTGTATTATAATTAAATAGCATATGTTTCGCAAATGATAAATGTATTTATTACTGTTCGTCATGTTATTGTTCCCCCTTCGCATATATCTTCTTTTTCACAACGTTGTAAATTATTTGTTAATTATTATTATTATTATTGTTTCGTATAATTTTTTGACGTATTCATATAATTCTATGTAAGTTTTATATCACATCAAATATATTTTATTTTATACATTATTTGTACAGTATGTACATTATACATACATGCCATGTATGTTACGTATATTATAAATTTTTTTATACATTAAGTACGATTGCATTCATCACATATAAGCTGTTTTTGTTATTATTTTTAATTATGTTTCATTTTACGAGATCGATGAAATAGTTCTAGAAAATTTTGAATTTCGTAAAATGTACTAGCTACAATCATGTTAAAATGAATTATTACCAAGTGCACGTTGGACTTTGCTCTGTGCTTTTTCTCAGGTTTTGAAATTCTGCGGTCTCGGCAACTGTTATGTTTTCGGTCGAAGAACTGCAATTGTAGTCTAATTTTTCGCGCCAACGAGGCCCTCCTCTCCTCGGCGCGTTTTCAACTTGGTTTCCTTCTTTCATCACTTTCTCCTTCGAAGAACTATAAATATCACCAAATATTCATTACAAATGCATTTCATGTAAATTGTAAACATGTGAGCATTGATTGAGTAGGTACCTCATTACATATATATTCAGTTTGTAGTATTAATTGATATTATAAATTGCAATGATTTTTAGTAACAATGACCAGTGGATATATGTAATTCCATGGAATAAATAAGTGTGTTGGAATGAAAATTGGGTAATGATTTGTACCTCTCGGTGGATGAACCCCATGGGTTTTCGTTGATTGCATTATCGAGCGATTGGTTCTTTGCAGTTGACGGGGTTTTCAATTCATTCTCGTCACTGGTTGAGGTTTCGTTTCCAGCGCTACAATGATAGGAATCAAGTATGGTTTTATCATGCTACCGGAGATCCGGAAATTAATCGTTTATTTGTACATTTATTTATACATACATTGATTTTCGTGCCACATGTGTTGTAACTGGGGTTGTATTGTCGCCAGTCGGTGTTGATTCTTCCACGATAGGAGAGCTGCAACACATTGCTCGTTTAGCTGCAGCACATTGATCGTAAAATAAAATGTAAACTGTCTGAACTCGGTGTAGTATGAATGTTTGCTACGAAAGCATAGAACGTCTACTTACTACGGTGAGAGTTGCAATGTCTGCAGCTTTTCATGGCCGGGAGTCGATGCGAAAATGACATTTGGGCGGAGCATATTAGGGAACGAGAAACGTGGCCTAAAAAAAGAATATGTATGTTACACGTACGGCGTCCTTGTGCACTACTGACATTATTAATGTATATATATATATATAAGTATATATCTAAATATTTATTTATAAATATATATGTATATTTATAATTGTATGTAATTTTTTTTTTTTTATACCTTATTATTTTTTTTTTAATTTTATAAACCTTTCTTTAATTACACCTTACTGATAATAATCTACTTATTAACCTTTTGAACATGTGATCCGAAACTACGTTTGGTAATTTTCTTTTCCTTCCTAGCTGTATTTGGCCACCTTCGGCGCTACTTTCAGACATCGGGATCGTGGTGTCAACGGAATTAACGGAATTCCGCCCCCTCTGTTTGTCTGAGTCAGTGCTCTCGTCCGATTGGCTGACAAAAAACTTGACTACTCATATATTGCAATATATACATGTAGAGTATTATATTAGCAAACTTGATGTTACTTGTAAATTAATTGGTCTTTTCATTGTATATGAATAAATTAATATATGAAAGGAGTTTCAAAAACGAATTAGTAAATATTAAGTCACCTTTGTGATGTTCCACCAACGGATTTTTTGATTGGAGACTTTGATGCCCCCCCACTTGTCGAAGGAATTTGTTCGAACAATTTAGCATTCGTCGTCGGCTGCGGTTCCTCGTCCTTCGTGCTACAAATATTAGACGTTACGTTTCGGCGTAGTTGTAGTTACTTGTAAATAGATAGGTTAGGTGGTTGTACATAATTAAATTTATATATTGAAGCTGCAAAAAAATTGTAGTGGAAAATAAAAAGTCACCTCTTTGTTGTTACAATAACGGCATCCTTTTTTTTACTCTTCGGAATCCCCCTACTCGTCGAAGGCTTCTGTTCCTCATTCCTCGTTCTATAAATATTAGACGTTACATTTCATAGTAATTTTAGTTACTTGTAAATCAATAGGTTAGTTGGTTGTATATAAATGAACCTACATATTGAAGGTTCAAATAAAAATTTTGATAACATAGTAAACCGAGATAAATTAAAAAAATTGACATTTACCGTTCTTGAGCTTCGGCTTCAGTTCCAGTATCCACGGATCTCGTAACCCTGTCCATCCAGATTTTGTCGAAATCGGCATTATCATCGAATTTCGGCTCTCTTTCGTAAACGGCTGAGTGACGGATGCCACACCGATATTGAAAGGAGATGTCAATATCGATATCGTCCAACTTTTCCGGGAGTCCCCTGACGTGTAAGGTGGCCCATGCAACTCCCTTTGACGTGTCTCTGTAAAGCGAAAAAAAGTTATTAAAGAAACTTAACAATCGTTTACAAATATCGTCAACTCACATAGGCACGACAAAATCGTTGTTGAGTGGTTTGATAGCTGGTCTTGCTGGAGCCAACTTGTACAGGGCATCTATTCTTGTATTTTCCGTTATGTCCTGGTAATCGATTGGTTTGAAGGATTTACCTGAACCCAAACGGTAAATCAAAAAACCGAACGGCACGGGACGTTGGATGGACTTCGACGGATATCTATATGATGGAGAGCGTGTAAGTGTTAAATTGATAAATACATAAATACATGACACTTACATGAGATTAATGAAATGAGAACGAATGATCTCAATTGACACAGGGTCGTTGTGGGCCTCAAATTCTGCGGAACATTTGTGTAGCAAGTACATGGTCTCTTGCGACGTTCTGGGCAATTTTTCGGCTATTGGAATGTAAAGTTTTTTCTTTTTCTCGGTTTTCGAAGCTTTACTAACGGAGCCGTAGAAGAATTTCCAGAAACGTGCGACAACCTTCGGGTTGAGGGCCTCTTCGTCGACGTTTGTTATCGTTGCCAGTACGGCTCGCACGAACGTCTTTGGCAGAGGCAGCCCACGTTTCAGATTGTGCATTGCCGATGAGTAGTTTTCTACCGATTTGACCCTGAAAATAAGGAAATATCGTTTACATCCGTTAATCCCTTGAAGCGGGAGTGCAAGATATATAAATTAAATTTCTATCCGTGTTTCCCACTTTTACGAAGAAGAGGATATAAATCTCAGAAATAGTCTAAGTTTCGGAAAAAAAAATATATTTCGAAGGGAAATAGATTTTGCAGAGTAAGTGGCACTTGAAATCGTAAGTTGTCAATATTTCACGGATTTTTCCGACTACACGTACTGCAATAGCTTTATAAGTGAACAAATTCTATTTCCAAAGT
>JAPYZL010177151.1:0-15214 GCA_030522825.1 Platygaster orseoliae
ACCCAACCCGGAATCTCTTCGAACTGGATTTCATAGAGGGCTCTGAACTTATGAGTGACATGACAAGTGGGGGGAAGATGGAGCTATCAAGTTTTTTCCTTTTTATCTAAACGTTGTGACACCTAGCGGAGCAAGATGATACTACAAATATGTAATCTCTTCGAACGAGGCTTATTCGTATAATTACGATTGAACTTCACTTACAGGTAAGTTCGTTTAATCGTACAATTTTGTTACAAAACACTGATTTAAGAGTAAGAAGACCCAAACGATCCTCAAACTTTTTTCTCTGACATTAGCATAAAAACATATTGTTGAAAATGAAACTTTATAGAAATGATACCAGAAAAAACAAGTTTCTTTAGTAAACTAACACGAAAGTAATATTTTAACTAGATATTCAGAATGTTTTTTTAAAAAAAGTAAGACTAAGTGAAGAGTGTTCATTCATATGAATTATTACATCATTAATTTATCATGTCCTTCGAAAAAACATAATCTTATGCCAACTTCAAAACGCAAGATAGTTATATTTTCGTACGCGCATACGTCCGATTTAACAAACTTGATGTATATTCATTGCCCAGAAAGCGAGCGAAGCGGAAAAACCGGAAACTAAGGTACATTTAGGTAAGAAGATGGCGTAATATGGATCTCCATTTGAAATAAGCTCTTCAACTTTTTCTGCTTCTTCCACCGTTGCCGCCATTCGCCCCGTACACCTAGTTTGTTGCGTTTGAATATTCAACGCAAATTTTTTTTTATTAGCCCGGCCAACCCTCACTTCGCTCACGGTCAGAACATCTTTATTCATCGCCTTTCCAAAGATATAATTGAGTAATTATTTATAATATATCTAGAATATGCATGCTTCACTTCTCCGCGGAATACATTATCGCTCGCCACCCCTAAACGCGGCCTCTCTTTAACCTTCGGATTCCTCCTCAAGTTTTGATAAGCCACTGCACTTGTGGTATTACATTTTTCATTATTTTTCTTTTTTTCCTTTTAACTTTCTATTTTCGAGCCGTTTTGTATGAGGCCGAGTAGTTTCATTTCCATTCCCACTTTGTTATTACATCGGGAAATGAGAATAGATTCGTTCGCACAAAAATTTGATGATCGCGTACTTGATTAAAAGTCGCCCGGGAGAGAGAAAAAATATCCGCGTTCACAATTGTTCGCATTTCCCCGGCGACGCGTATATTCCGATCGTTAATTGACGTGATGTTCGTTCGCTATAAACGTGATTATTTTTGCCGTTGTTGTTATTACAATAATCACTGCTCGGTTCGGTTGAAGCGAAGCTGAAACAAATGTGGATGGGGAGGTTTGGGCTACGGACGTGCGCGGGAATAATTTTGATGATAGGTGATCTGGATCAGTTTTTTTGATGCCTGGGTAGTTTTTGGAATTCTGGGTAAGACTTTTTGGTTTCAAGAGTAAGATTCAGTTTTTAAAGTAGGGCTGTTTTCACATTAAAAGTATTGTTAGTTTTGAATTTATACCAGGGACGGCAAAATAGGTAGATAATTTACAAATTATAATTTTACGCAATCGTTGTAACTTTCCGAAATTCAACACGTTTTTGATTTTTTTATATTTTTATTGAAATTCGTAAAATTATTATCTACCATCTCCATACGACATACCATTTTTGATTTCGAAAATTCCTAGGATATGAAACGGTTTCTTTTGTTTTGTATATTTTGTAAAATTCAACGAAATTTCGTAAATGTTACAATCTTTAGAAATTTTTCTTAATAGTTACAGTCTTCCAAAATTTTTATTATTTCTGGGCTGCTTGAAATTCGGACTATTGTCAACATAATACAAATTATGCAGAACATCGGAATTTTCTAGAAATAAGCCGAGCTCATTAACATTTTCCGTGATGATATATACTTTTCTATTTTCAAATTTTTCCGAAAAATTTTCTTCCGGAACATTTCGAAAAAAAAAAAAATAACAAAGTTCCGAAGAAAAAAAAGTAGGAAAAAAATCTACGAAATGTTAACCTTATCAAGAATTTACAAATTCTTCAAATTTCTCGCATATTTATTATTTTCTTGAATCATAAATCATATTTGAAATTATTAACTTAACCGAATTTTCCTAATTCCCAAGATTTAATATATGTTCATCGAAATATCTGCCCGACAAAATTTTTTGATTTAAAAAATTTGTAATGATATGAAACATTTATCGCAGATTTGGAGGATTTTAAAGATTTTTGCACAATTTATAAAATCAATGAATATTTCGTGAATTTCTACAATTATTGGAAATTCATGAAAATAGATATCGATCTTCCAAATTTTCGATTTCTCAAATTTTTTTTTTTTTTTCACCATTTATCACAAATAATCCTATACTTTGGAATTTTACAGAAGTTTGACGTAATCATTGATATTTTTTTACTATGATATATTCTTGTTCATTTTCTTTATTTTTATTTGAACATGAGGAAACGATTTTTATATGAGTTTCAAAGAAATATAAACAATAAGGAAATCTACGAAATATTTGCAAATTTCTAGGATTTCTCAAATGAATAATAATTCTTCATATTTTCAACTCTTATTCAAATTATAAACTGAAAATTTTTTTCTAATTTCTGAATTGGATTCGAAATAACATTCTCATAACCTTCCTAATTAAGGTTAAGTTTGCTATACGTAAACTATTCGAAACTATTCGAAACTCGTAGAATTTAATTTAAATTTGTATAACTGATAATAAAAAAATATCGTCATGCTGATATGAAAACCATGATTATCAACTCAATCTAAAAAATTTAGAAATGATATCTAAAATTTTATAATTATCAAGATTACATAGAAATTTTGGAAATTTCGAAAACTTCAAACATATTTTAATTTATTAAAACTCTGCAAATAAAAAAAAAACATTTAACCAGTTCAAATCTCCGTATTTTGTGATAATAAACTTGTCTCATTGTGATTTTCCATATTATTCAAATGATATAAAAGTTTTTCAGGTGTTAAAAAAAAATACATTTTTCGGAACAGATGATTATATTATGAACACAATCTACAAAATTTGTGATTATTTTCTGTAACGGCGAATTTCTTGAATTTAATAGAATCATCAACGATTTGCGAAATATTCAATGTTTCTCAATTTATCGACATTCCAAATATTTTATACTTTACACAATTTCCAAACCTCTTTGAATTAGCTACAATTTGTAAAACTTTCATTGAAATTGATGAGTCACTATTTTCAGAATAATTATCCCACGAAACTCCTGAGAATAACGGAACTGAAGGCGATCCAAAAAAAACAGCACAAAGTAAGCAAACGATTTCAACTACACCGAGAAGATTCCCATTATTACCCATCTCTCAATGATACGTTAATGACACGAAAAGCACAAGTTCACGATTTCCTGCCCGTAATTATTGACATGAAATCGGTCCTCTGACAAAAGTGAACATTTTGTGCGAGAGGCACGAAATAATGAAAAAAACGAACCAACAAACAAGCAAACAAACACAAACGCTGAATGGCAAGTTGCCGAAAATGGCCGTATATCTCGGCAATTACATTCCTAAAGTTGGCCGTACGTCAGAGTACAGCATAATGCTGTATTTAATGGGAAGCGCTCTCCTGGCTTGTGTATGACACAATATACGGAGTCGACGAGTCAACATATATTCAGTCAGATTTTTAAAATGCTCTGATTTACAGTGCCCATTGTGCTGTCCGTCGGGTATCTATTGTCACCCCACGTCCGTACCTCTCACGCGGTTTATTCGTTTCGAGATTCTGCATTATTTCATTCACAAGCAACAGTTTAGAGTTTCGGATTGTGGAAATTACGTTCAGTACATTTGAACACTGCATTTTTTCATATTACACACTTGAGGCCATGGATTAAAAGCCACGTGGTACTTTCTATGTTGAATGTCTATTCAAATAGAATAACATCATATTGGCACGTTATAAATCTACGTATAATTTTAAAAAAAACCTAAACTTGCTCAGTATACTATTATTTCGTAGCATACATTTTTGAACACGAAATATCGTGAGTTGCGCCAATCCCATTACTACCTTATTTATTTTGGCTCCATATCAAGTAAATCTGTTTACCGATGAAATATCGAGCACGGAATTAATTCAACACTGGAATCGTACGGTCCGAAGCGCGTGTTAATGAATGATGGAAAATTTTTCGTGAATAAATTGCATCATTGGTAGCTCTTCGTAAGTAAAGCAAACGCAGTCAAGCTGCGGGCTTGGCCTGATTGTAAGTTATACGCGACGCGCTTGCTTTATATCCCCAAAGCAACTTTCCGCACTCGTAAAGCTGTTACCGCGTCTCCCCTTTCCCCTCTTTCTTTTCGTTCCTTCTCTTTATTTTTCTCTGTATTTACTGACTTTCTTTACAAGCACTAATTTCACTAGTAAACTGCCTCTTTTTTACGCAACGAGCACTTTCTTTTTTAAACACTCCATGACATTTCTGGACACATTTTAGTACATATGGGAAAAAACGTACTCAAATTTATATAAAAATATACTAGAATTCTGGACCTAAACTTTAACTATGTCTAATCGAAAAACAGTAATAACTCAAAGAAGTGAGATTGAAATACAGGAGAAATAAATATTGCTTTGGAATGATAGATGATGATAACAGCTGAGTTGCTCAAGACCCGTCTTTTAAATGTGCGTTTGACTAATTTCTGCAATTTGATTGAGGACGCGATTACTTTGGTACCTTTGAATAATTAGTTTATGAAAAATAGGCTTCAGTTATATGATAAGCTGAAAATCTGAGTGAAGTGTGATTTGTGAGTTCTATACTTTTTTGAGTCTTAAAAATTCCTTCTTCATTCAATTCTGATTTTTGATTCAATTTAATCGAGTGACTTTTGAGTGTGTTTTTTTGAACATCGATAAAAAATACTGTAACTCAAACATGGCGCTGAAATTCACTTTTATAAAGTGAATTTTCACTATCGCTGTAAAGCTGCAGCTTTACGATTATCTTGGAATTTTTAATACATTTATTGGATTTAGATTTATTAATTAATATCACTATGGCCAAATAGCATAAGAAGCATAAGTAGCATAAGTAGCATAAATAGCATAAGAATAGCATATACTCATGAAACTGAATCTTTCCCTTAAATTAAAATATAAAAGTAAGTAATACGTTACGAGTACAAAAACTTTATTCAACGTTATATTTCGAGAAATTCAACTTTTAGTGAGAGATTCATAATGATTATACAGTATGTACACTGTGCAAAAAAAATTAAGTTTGAAAAAGTTCATGAGCTCTCATTAGCTAAAATCGATGGTACATGGCCCCAAACGCATATATGTCGGAGCATTTTCAAAAGTTAGCTCTTGTTTACGAGTAATTAATTATTAAAAATTCTGAACTAAAAATCGTACAACTCCCTCAATTTTCATCCGATATTAAAAATGAGAAAAGGAAAATCACTGTTCGGAAATAGGGAACCTATTAATTTCTGCTAAAAAAATTGCGGAAAGTTGCATTTTTTTGCAATTTTTTGCAAACATTTTTACATTTTATTCAAAGTTTGCACAAATTTTCGCAAATTTGCATTTTCGGGAAAGAATTATTAATTATTTATTTTTATAAAAATTTAATTAAAGTATATTCAAAGTATTAAAGTTTATAAAATACAAAAGTTCATAGAATTTTTATTGAAGTCATTAATTATAATTATTACCGAAATGCAACTTTGCGAAAATTTTTGCAAAAAAATGCAACTTTCTGCAAATTTTTCAGCAGAAATAGGGTCCTCAATTTAAAAGAGCGATTTTCCTTTTTTCGTTTTAAAAATCGAATGAAAATTGAGGGAGTTATACGATTTTTAATTAAGAATTTTCAATAATCAATTAAAAGTAAACAAGAGCTAACTTTTGAAAATGCTCCGACATATATGCGTTTTGGCACATGTACTATTGATTTTTGTTAATGAGAGCTCATCAGCTTTTTCAAACTTAAATTTAGTTGCACAGTGTTATAATCAAAGGAAATATATATCTAACAGTAGTTTAGGGTCAAAATAAGTGGAAATATAATAATATATCATAATCACCTGGAAATAAAATTTAAATTACTTCAAGATTTTTACAAATTTTCACTGACGAATGAAACTTTTTTGCATTCAACGAATTCTAAAGGATGCAGTTCGTACCTTCACTTAAGAAAAAAAAGAAAAGAAAATTAAACAATATCAAAATTCGATTGAAAATTTTTAACTCATTTTTCATTACGCTTATAGGAAGTCAGCGACGCATCGGAAAATATTAACGATCTGTTATTGAAAAATTTCGTACAATTTTAGAAATGCTGAAAATAAAATTGGTATATGTGCTTTTTTCGGAAGTAAGGTTATTTTAAATTTGACATTAGAGCTAATTACCGTAAATTTTCGGAAAAAAATGATTCTTTGCTAAGAAAAAAATACGTATATTTTCAAACCGATTTCTCTATTGATTTACACAATTTTAGAGAAATCAATGATATGGCGGATGACGACCTCATTCTAAAAATGATTCAAAAAATATCGTAAAATTATAATGTTTTCATCATTTTTTTTCTCCATTTTTATAATAGAGATAATAATATTATAAATAATTGATTTAAATTCTGTTTTTTTAATTTATTTAATCCATAATAAAATTTTAGTGATTCTAAGTAAGAAGGAACTGTATTTTGGATGTCCTACAAATCATGGAAATTTTTTTATATACAGTATGACACTATATTTTTCTTAAAAAAGTATGAAGAAAAATACCTCATTAGGATATGGTGAATATGAACATTTTTTATTTTTGTTTTGAGTGACTTCACACTCTGAATAAGAAAAACTTCTAAGGTGTCAAGAGATTTCGAATCCTCACCATTTGGGAACGAACAACGTGATTCTCTCATTCCCATCGAATCTTCCCAAAAACTAAAAAAAGGCCACGCGACGTCGATAAATAACGAGATGCAAGTGTCAACGTACAATGAGTAACAGCGAAAGCATGCGCCTGATAATATCAGCATCGCGTTATTGCACGTTACGCGAACGTGTTACGAGCGCGCATAATGAAGTGTTTGTTGGCATTTTATTTTTCAAACTCGTTATGGCGCTCTCTCGCACATCATTTCGTCCGCAAGGTAGGTAATTTCGTCGAGTCGGGCTACTGGGCGTGAAGATCATTTTTGATACGTTCACGTTAGACGGAACATCGGCTCCTTGCATTATAAATCGCGATCCCGAAATAATAGCGAGCGCCCGTCTTCGCCCGGCACGTAAATAATGACGAAAATTATTGCGTGAAATCGAGGCTGCCACCGGGGGAAAATATTTAAATACATGCAAATGACAGTCGTATAAATGAGACTGAAAATTTCATGACTCGGGCGAGCCATTAAGAGTATAATTACAAAAGTGTACACGCAATAAAACCGCGAGATAATCTAACGAATGTTCGGCGATGTCTCATCTTCGCGACGTATTTACTGCCGCGTCGACTGGGACGGCGTCCAACTCGAACGCTCGTGGCTTTTCGGATTCAGGGCTAATCAAAGGAACCGCATAATTACACAGTGCTTTGGTTGGTTCGTCCAAAGGTTCGTAAGTAACGAGGTTTTTAAAAACGTTTTAATAAGTCAAGTAAACATTTTACACTTCACTTGACTTAAGTTTATTTGTTTTTTTACTTTGCAAGCATACGATTAAATTTTCCGTTGTTAGAAGTTTATATGAGGTAGTTCTTGGAATTTCTAAAACAAATAATTTCATTTTTTATTATTTTTTGAGTGGTAAAATTGATATTTTTGTTTTTAATTAATTTTAAATCTTGTCTATTTCCTTTTTCTTTGTATACATTTTTGACTATAATAAACAATAGTATTTATACATTATATCTTTATCCGTGTTGGCCTTATCGGCATCTCGCACAGCCTTCATATAGTTTCAATATGGGAACTCGAGTGTCCCTTTATTACACTTTTAATCGATATTTTTGATTGTGTATAATCCCATTTTGCAGAAAAGTTTACAAAAATTACAAAAAACTGCTCGGGCTTTCGATTGTGATGGTAAAATTGATACAAGATCAGTTATAACATTAGAGAAAATTAACTAGTTGTTCTAAAAAAGCAGGTATAATTTTCATAATACAAGAAATAATAAATTTAAAGTAATTGAATTACAGTAGTTTCAAAACAAACTTTTTTTTATCTTTGGTTTTAGGACACAAATTCACATTATAATGCAGGTTTAATAGTTTATTCAATTTACATAGAAAATATCCTAGCTTCCGCTTCGAACTTGCCAAGACTCTTTTAAAAAGTGCCTTTACAGACCAGAATAACTTATTATCGAATCGTCGATATCTTAATTCATCGTTTACTCGGAAGATGCCAATTTCGATTTCACGAGTGGCCATTTACATGATTAGTTTGTTTAGCTGTTTCGCGTCTCGCGTAACAGCTTTTGCGGTGCCGTTGCCAGGACACTTGGGCGATGTCCCGTCCTTCATTTCGTCCGGACTTGCAAGCGTTGTCCAGTGACTGAACTCGTGCTGGTAACTTCTGTTATTATAAGTTCAACCCCAGGACTCCACCCCGCGTACCCTCCCTTGTAAGGATTATGGCCTTCGGCCAACGTACCAGGATCTGGGCGACATTCTGCAGTCCAACTAGTCTCGCCGTTTGCGCGAGGAAGTGGATTTCTGAAGAACAACACGTTTCGCCTCTTGTGCGATTTTAGGTATGGGCAAAGGTAACGGTGTTGGATCGGGGTCATCGTTGTGAGGAGGAGTTTAAATAGTTCTGTTTAGAATGAAGAATTTTATACTAAAAGAATAACAAATTTCTTTTTTTTTTTCAATGAAACTCTTTCTTTACGGCGGTATGAAATATATTAATTAAAAAAAAAATTCTGACGTATGTTATAATCGTAATGAAAATGTTTGGAATCAGCCCGGAAACGATAGGGGAGACCGGGGCTATTTTGGACGGATTTTGTATTATGCTGATTTTAATAAGTACACCCTACTTTTTTTTGCAATTTATATATACCAATGGAAAGCTTGAACCCTCCCCAAGAGAACAGTGATAAGAGTTTGCGATATAAACAATTTTTTTTTTGTTAGTTCTGTGAAAAACTTGATGAATACATTTGTCCCAGAATAGCCCCTATAGCGGAGCTATTCTTGACAGGTATAGGGGCTATTCGGGACAACTTTCAATAAAGCAAATAACAAACTCTTCAGATATTTGATGTTAGTTTTATTTAGTACTTTATTTGTCACAAACATTTACTTCACTTTTTGATTTACTTTTCATTGATATTTCATTATTTTTACGTTGAATTATCATCGCTCGACTCTTGTAAAACATTTTTTGGTCGCGCCTGACGTTTTGGCTACCGTCTTGTGCAATTTTCGGTGATTTTACTTGCTTCGGTGGAGTTTTTTATTTTCTTTTTTGTAGTTTTTGGGGTTTTCTTGATTTTTTCCCGCATTTTTTATTGGTCCACTTTCTTTTTTGCGTCAAGCCAATTCTGCGTCCCGAATAGCCCTGACACGATTTTGTAACAATTGCGCATTATAGTAAATACACGCATGAAGATAAATCAAAATCACTACATAAATTTTATTCCCTGATCTTTCCTGATCATAACTAAGCAAAAAAAGTTACATCCAGAGATTCGCAGCCTTTTTTTGATGTTAAAAATCGAAAAGTTTAACGAGAAAGGAAATTCACTTTGGACGCTATTTGATGCCAAAAATCACAAATGCGCCTGTATTCACTACAATAGAGTTGACACGCCAGCCAAACTCCGTAAGTGAAACAGTAATATAGAGATGCAACTTACATGAATACCGGCAGTTGATTGAATATTTAGGTTTAAAGTTATTTTAACCGTCCCAAATAGCCCCGCGTCCAAAATAGCCCCGGTCTCCCCTACTTTTTTTATGATTTTTTGAGTCTATGAATTGTTGAAATATTATAATTCGATAACAGGTACCTCATGTTATTTCAATGGTCTTTGATTTTTGTTCTTAAATTTTATTTTGTCTGTCAAAACGTAGCAAAATCCACAATTTTCACGTATAATTTTTTAATTTTTTCAAAATTATTATTTTCTCATATTGTAATAAATAAATTGTTTATAATGGTGACTAACTGTTTACAATCAACAAGTGATTGTATTTAT
Source organism: Platygaster orseoliae (assembly GCA_030522825.1). Taxonomy (NCBI): domain Eukaryota; kingdom Metazoa; phylum Arthropoda; class Insecta; order Hymenoptera; family Platygastridae; genus Platygaster; species Platygaster orseoliae. Next base: position 10,230 of record JAPYZL010177151.1, read on the forward strand.
GTAACAAATTTTATAAATAAATAGAATTGCAGATGGTTGGAAGTAATGTGCACGTGATTACTAAAACTACAAAATTGTCCTTCGAAGATGTTAGGTGATTGCACATGTTGTAAATATAAATAAGACGTAATAAAAATACAGAATGCAATCTTCGCAACGTTACTGGGTAATTATTCAGTAATTGCAAACTTATCAGAAATCTCAATGTTCAAACGATGATAAATCGGCAATCACCATTGAATTATGATCATGATTAATGCGGTATTTAAATCACGAGTGAAAGTTTTGAATATGCATCAACCGACTATTACGCTGAAATTAAGCAATATGGAAAAAAATAATTTTTTAATCGTTGACTAAGAAAAAGTTATTTCTGCATACGATTTAACGATCATTTTATGAAGTGAGTTAGATTTTTATTATAATTTTCGGAATTTTAAAAATACTCTACTGTTTTTGTTAAAATTTCAAAAAACGTAATTTCTATAGATTTTTCGTTTTTTCAGTATTCTTCGTAAGTTTTCAGATTCGATTATACACTCTGGAAAAATTTTCAGCATTTTAATGGATTTGTGCATAGTTATCGAGATTTTGACTTTCGAGGATTCAACAATTTTTCAAAGTTTTAGTAATTGTGAAGTTTCTTGAAAAATCGTATCAACGTAGATTTTGGCCTTCATATACGTTTATTGTTATATTTTTCAAGGTTACTGGTTGTATGGTTTCCTTATATCTGCATGAATCACTTTACCTACAGAATTTCAGAATTTAATGTTTCAGAATTCAATGCTTAATAGATTTTGAGAATTCTGATTTTTTTTTTTTTAATTTTTCGTATTACTCTAAATGTATTTTTAGTATTTCTTGAGTATACACACAATTGTAAGAATTTCAGGAGATTTTCATGGAATACAGATTTTTCGTATACTATGTTTTATAATTCAAAGTTTGAAAGAGTTATAGTAGTTTAGTAGATTTTTTGAAAATATTTTTTGATATTTTCATGATTTTTCGGTATCTCATCGATTTCTTTACTCGTATGCTTTTGCTTAATTATTCTTTCAATATTTTTTCATTATTTCCCGTGTATATTTTTATCAACTCTGGCCATAATTGAAGTAATAGCTTCCCTTTTTCCCTTCCCTACCCCGTCACAGCGTCGCTACTGGCCTGCACCTCAAGATCTACCAAAAACTCGCGCAATCAAAAACCCAAGCTCAGTATGCAGAACACCCTCGTTTTTTACCACCCCTGCCCAATCAAGCCGAAGCCCATCAAAAGAAATCAAAGAACGGAAGCGTTATTCATCGCCCGATAAAAAAGGCGCAAAACGCGGGCTCATTACATCGGGCCATCACGAAATCGCGCTCCTGAAGAAACGCGAGTGATCACAACAATGTACGATAATGAAGAATTATCGCCTCGTAAGAGAGCCGGACAAACCACCGTAGGAATACTCGTTAGCGAAATCGAACCATAAAAATTCGCCATGTAAATGCGGCCGCATTATGCATCCCGGGTGTCTGTGTGTTGGCGCGTCACATTTTTCTCGCCCCCCCCCACCCTCCCTCCCATCGCGCCCTACCGGAAACAAGGCCCCCCTTTCCTTAATTTTTAGTCGACTCTTTACTTTTACTTTTTATCGCGACGACGCCTTTAATTGCGAACTACCCGAGTTTTTCGCTTGAATTATGGATTCAGAAGCTACCGGCTTGACAGCTTCTGCGGCAATAAGAGCTACATCGGCAGCCGATGCACGTGTATTAAAGGCTGTATTTCAGGACTTACTTTTAATTTCACCGTGATCGTAAATATTTCGGTACATCTTGAGCAAAGGGGGTACACAAAGGGGAGAAAGAGAGAGAGAGGGAGGGGAGAATTCGGTGGGGGGTCAGACGAAGGTTTTCAGGATGGACGACCTCCAGGGGTATTTGCATATTTTAATGAGGCGCAACGCGGTTCTTCTGCAGGAATAAGTGCAAGTTGTGATCAGGTTACCGGGGACTGGCAAAAAGCGTGGGGGAGCACGAAATGCCGATGATGATTCGGTGGGAGAGTGCTCGCGGGGAGTTGCGGTGTACGGGAAATGGAGGGTTGGGATGGAGATTGGACATGGGAATTATGATAATGAGGTAAGGGTGTTAGGGGTTCAGAGTGTGCGGGACCGAAAGCTACGGGGTTTGCTGAATATGAGGATGGGGATATTATCGATTTGGGATGGCTGATATGGTGATCATTGGCGTTTGTACTGTGTATGGATACATTTTTCAGGAATTTCGTGCAAACGATTATTTCATTAAGGGATGTCGGAAAGAGATTTTATAATATTACTTTAATAAATCATACTCTGTATGCTATCTCTTCGTTGCAATAACCACGTGGCAACATAACCTCATGGGGCACCTCATGATGACCAGAACACCACGGGAAAGCCATGGAAATCGCCTTTATCGAATGGACGCGGGAGAAAAGCGGAAGGGGTTCGTGAGGTCATCCCGGGAAACGGCAGGGAAACGCGTTTAACAAGAACAGATAGTGATTTAATTTTTAAAAATTGACGAAACGGCCCGGCAGGCTCGTACGAGCCGTCAGCCATTGATTAACTTTCGACAATGTCAAATCGGGACGACGTGGCTCCATGGTTTTTTAACTCATTTGTCTCCGCACTTGAAACTGCTCGAGTCCGGCGGAAGCTTCGAGTGCGGTCAAACGAGTAACGCGGACAAATCGCGGTCGGATTAACGTGAAACGAGGGAGAGACTCATCGTCGGGATTCGCAAGTATTCGAGCGGCATGAAAGTCGTACCATGTCGCGCGTCAATGTTTCCGAAGAGCCCACCAACGTTTTTCCCGGTTACACGATTGTTCGTTATTTTCCCCGGGGATTTTCTTTCATCGTTAACTTGAACGAAATTCGGAAATGGATTTCGATGTGAAATCGACTTTCGATGGTCAACGATACTTGCATTGTTTTCATGTGCGAACCTTTGATTTTATGGATATGGATAATCGAATGATATCGCGAAACGCCAAGCTTGAAGTTTACAATTTTTTCATTTTCGAATTTTTGAATCTAAATGTTACGAAACTCTTCATAACGATTTTAATTAGAACAGTGAAAATATGTTACTTCAAAATTACAAATATTATCCCTCGATTTTCAGTGTCGAAGTAAGTTTGCCTTCCCCCTCCTGGCCCTGCAGCTATAATTTTTTCTACTTTTAATGAACCTCACTAAGCCAACCTTGCATAAATTAAAAAGAGGATATTTAATCATAAGCACGTATTACATTACTGGCCATTGTGAAAGGAAGAAGTGAAAAAGGCAAAACGAAATACGAGTTTTTCATCTCCTACCCTTCTTGCTCGCAATGGGATTTTCGCCATAATGAGATTTTCAAGCCGCGTGAAAGTGCTGACTTAATTGTTAATAAAATGAAATAACTCGCGTGAGTTCTCGCGTTTATTGAGTGTCTTGTTGATATTGTTTTGGGGAAAATGAGATTTGGCGGGCGTGAAAACATTGGACATTATTTGTTACATTCGCGAATTTTCGTAAAGAGTAGTTTTGACACGAATTCGATAATATAAAAATTAATTATGCTTCGAAAAAATAAGATGATGAACACACTACGGATAGTTATTACACATTTAAGATGATGTAGCGAATTCTTAGAACTTCAAGGAGTTTTTGGCGATCTTTATAATTTCCTTTATTTAGGTATTGAATATAATGCAAACTTTTCAAAACTTTTTATTCCATAAAAATTAGTTCAACTTCAAAATTTTTTTATGCTTAAAAATATTTTTAAAGTTTTTATAACTTATCAAAAAAAGTATATTGTCTCACCAATTTCGAAAAAATATAGTAATGAACAAATTCTAGAAAGTTCACTAACATTTCATGTGATTCTTATGATTTTTTCAATTCTACAGAATGATCGGTAGATTTTAAAATTTAGAAAGTTTTTTTTATCTGTCCCACTTATGGGAAGTCTTGTATTTTTTCGTGATCTACAATTTTTTTTTAATTTGTATTAAAAGTAATAAACCGTACCATGCATGTTAACAAAATTATACGAGTATTAGGCAAATAACAACATTTATAATACACTTTTTATGAATTTCTTAAAATGTACTGAGTTTTGTAGAATTATAGTTAGTCTCAACAATAAAAAGAATTTTTTCTTTTTCTAAATTTTAAGAATTTCACAGATAATTTTAAAAATTTGATACTCATCAAATTGAACCAAAACTCTTTTACCTTATTGAGTTTTATTGTCATTTCTGAATATTTTCTACGTTTATTTCATTTTCAAAAAAATGTATACCTGGCATGTTTTGAAAAAATATAATTACTAACTGATTATACGAAATTTATGGTCCGTTGCCAAAATTCTACAGATTTCTAGAATTTCATGAAACCATCACAAATCTTTCTAATTATCGAAGATTTCTAATAAACAAATTTTTCTAATTTCAATCATGATGGAAATAAGCTTTAATTTTCGAAATCGAATAAACATTGTTAAAATTATTAGGGCTTTGATTATGATTTGGTATTTATAGATCTCTTAGTTTTCATTCAGTTACGGAAAAATTTTTCATAGATATTTTGAAAAAAATCTTTTTAAAAATAAATACATGATATTAGTTTTATAAATACTAGGTATAATAATTATTTTGAGTATTATTCATTCGACAGAACCATTTACAATGTTGAAAGTTTTGTAGGTATTTTAAGTTTTGAAATTTTTTTCAATGTTAATGATCGTACACAGTAGGGTGTCCGTTATTTTGGCGATGTCGGAGTTTTTTCCATCCCCCTTTTGAAAACTTTTCAAATAAATGAAAAAAAATTTATTCCAAAATTTGAAGGTGATCGGTTCATACGAGGGTCATTTGAAAAGTTTCTGGCCTTATCGACAAGGGGTAATAGTAGAGTTGAACAGTTGCGCCATCTGTTATAGGATAATGAAATTTGA
>JAPYZL010177182.1:0-14466 GCA_030522825.1 Platygaster orseoliae
TTAACACAGCTCACTGCATTTCGCTCAGCCGAGTGCAGGTAAAAAGTAGAGGGGGAAATTTCGAGGAGGCAGCCTCCTCAATCTGGTCACCCAGGTCGCCTGTCGCTGTTAAACTGTTGAATAATTTAGTTACTTCTTGTTATCACATCGAGATGGATATGAATCCTGTATTTCTAAACATTACTGAGCTGTCATTTTTGAAAGTAAATTTTTGTAAATTGTATAACTCTTGGACCTGGAAAATTGTCAGGTGCGTCGCAAATTACCGATAAACAGTAAAAAATTTTGTCTCATCTTGATATCGGTTCGATATGGAAATGAATCCTGTTTTTCTAAACATACTTGAGCTGCTAGTTTTGAAACGAAATTTATATGAATTGAATGACTTTGCACTTAAAAAATTATCAACGGTTGGTCTCGGATCGAGATGGAAATGAAATCAGTTTTTCCAAACAAACTTAAGCTGCTACTTTTGAAAGAATATTGTTGTAAATTAGAAAACTCTTGGACCTGGAAAATCATTAATGGGGCCTCGCTTGTCGCCGATAAGCAGTTGATTGAATTTGTCACTTCTTTATCTCGGATCAAGATGGGAAAAAAAATATTTTTCAAAACATACTTGAGCTGCTATTTTGAAAAGAAATTTTTTGTAAATTGAATAACACTTGGAATTGGAAAATTATCAATGAGGCATCACAAGTCGCCGATAAACAGTTCAATAATTTGCCACTTCTTGATCTCGGAACAAGATGGGAAAAAAATTGTTTTCCTGAACATACTTGCTATTTTCAAAAGAAAATTTATGTAAATTAAATAACTCTTGGACCTGGAAAATTATCAATGGTGCAGCGCATGTCGTCGATAAACAGTTGAATATTTTGATCACTTCTTGATCTCGGATCGAGGTGGGAAAAAAACTTGTTATGTTAAAAATACTTGAGCTCCTATTTTCGAAAGAAAATTTATGTAAATTGAATTGGTCTTGGACTTGGAAAATAATCGATGGCGCGTTGCATGTCGACGATAAACAGTTGAATAGGTTTATCACTTCTTGATCTCGGATCGAGATGGGAAAAAAAACTTGTTTTTCTAAACATACTTGAAATGCTATTTTCGAAAGAAAATTGATTTCAATTGAATAATTCTGGGACTTAGAAAATAATTTATGGTGTGTCGCATGTCGCAGATCAACAATCGAATAATTTTGTAAGTTCTTTATCTCGGATCTAGTTGGATATGAAACCTGTTTGCCTGAACATTTTTGAGCTGCCATTTTCGAAAGAAAATTTCTGTAAATTGCATAACTCGTAGACCTGGATACATATGAATCGTGCCTCGAATGGCGCCGATAAATATTTGAAAAATTTTGTCACTTCATAATCTCAGATCGAGATGAAAATTAAACCTGTTTTTCTTAAAATACTTGAGCTGCCATTTGCGAAAGAAAATTTTTGTAAATTGCATAACTCTTAGACTTGGAAAATTATCAATGGTGCGTCGCATATCGCCGATGAACAGTTAAAAAATTTTGTCACTTCTTGATCGTGGAGCAAGATGGGAATAAAAATTGTTTTTCTAAACAGACTTGAGCTGCTCTTTTCGAAAAAAAAATTTATGTAACTTGAATAACTCTTGGACTTGGAAAATTATCAAAGTTGCGTCACATGTCGCTGTTAAAAAGTTGAATAATTTTGTCACTTCTTGATCCGGTGTCGAGATGGAAAGGAAACCTGTTTTTTTAACCATACTTGAGCTGCTATTTTCGGAAGGAAATTGTTATTATATAAATTGCATAATTCTTAGTCTGGAAAATTATCAATTGTACGTCGTATAAAAACGGTTGAATAATTTTGTCACTTCTTGATCTTGGATCAGGATGGAAATAAAACCAGTTTTTCTAAACAATCTCGGGCCGCTATTTTCGAAAGGAAATTGTTGTAAATTGGATAACTCTAGGACCTGAAAAATGATCAATGAGCATCGCATGTTGCAGATAAGAAATTGAATAATTTTTCATTTGTTGATCTCGGATCGAGATGGAAATGAAACCTGTTTTTCTGAAAATACTTGAGCTACCACTTTCGAAAGAAAAGTTTTGTAAAATTCATAACTCTTAGATTTGGAAAATTATCAATGGTGCGTCGCATGTCACGGATGAACAGTTGATTAATTTTGTGAATTACTGATCTTGAATCGAGATGGAAAAAGAATCTGTTTTTCTAACCATACTGAAACTCCTTTCTTCGAAAGAGGATTTTTGTAAATGACATATTGCTTGGACGTGAAAAATAATTAATTGTGTGTTGCATGTCGCTAATAAACAGTTGATTATTTGTGTCACTCCTTGATCAAGGATCAATATCGGAAAAAAACTTTTTTTTCTAAACTTACTTGAGCTGCTATTTTCGATAGAAAATTTATGTAAATTGAATAATTCTGGAACTTGGAAAATAATTAATGGTGCGTCGCAAGTCGCTAATAAATAATTGAATAATTTTGTAAGTTCTGTATCTCGGATCTAGATGGAAATGAAACCTGTTTTTCTAAACATTCTTGAGCTGCCAGTTTCGAAAGAAAGTTTTTGTAGATTTCATATCTCTTACACTCGGAAATTTATCAATGCTGCCTCGCATGTCGCCGATGAATAATTAAATAATCTTGTCACTTCTTGATCTCGGATCGAGATGGGAAAAAAACATGTTTTTCTAAACATACTCGAGCTGCTATTTCGAAAAGGAAATTTATGTAAATTAAATAACACTTGGACTTGGAAAATTATCAATGAGGCGTCGCAAGTAGCCGATAAACAGTTAAATCATTTTTTAACTTCTTAATCTCGGATCGAGATGGAAATGAAACGATTTTTTTTAAACATTCTTGAACTGCCATTTTCGAACGAAAATTTTTGTAAATTGCATAACTCGTGGACCTGGAAACATATCAATGGTGCCTCGCATGGCGCCGATAAACATTTGAATAATATTGTCCCTTTTTGATCTCGGATCAAGATGTAAAAAAATACTTGTTTTTCTAAACATACTCGAGCTACTGTTTTAGAAAGAAAATGTATGTAAATTGCATAACTTTTGGACCTGGAAAATTATCATCGGTGCGTCGCATGTCACCGAAGAATGGTTGAATAATTTTCTTACTTTCTGATATTGGATCGAGATGGAAAAAAAATCTGTTTTTCTAAACATACTAACGCTGCTATTTTCAGAGGAAAGTTTTTGTTAATGACATAACGCTTGTACGGAAAAATTGTCAATGGTGTGTTGCATATGGCCGATAAACAGATGAATAATTCTGTGACTGCCTTATCTCCTATCGAAATGAAAAATAAAACTGTTTTTCTTAACATACTTAAGCTGCTATTTTCGAAAGACAATTGTTGTAAATTGCAATACTCTTGGACATGGAAAATTATCAATGGTGCGACGCATGTCGCCGATATTCAGTTAAAAATTTTTACACTTTTTGATCTCGAAACAAGAAGTGCAAATCGATCCTCTGGTGATATTCAATTGCGTATATTCTAGTGATTGACACTATATTATTGCTCTTATTGAACACTAAATAAATAAACTAACTGAGAATCAAACACTCTAATTAAAAAAAAGTACCTTTCATTTTGCTACCTAGACTTTGCGAATCGATCTTATAGTGATGTTCCATTGCGTATGTATTAGCGATTGACACTATCCTCATGCTCCAATTATACGCTAAATAAATGCGCTAACTGAAAATCAAACACTGTATTTAAGAAAAAGTACGCTACATTTTGCTACCTAGACTTTGCGAATTCATCTTATGGTGATATTCAATTGCGTATGTTTTAATGATTGACACTATCTTATTGCTCTTAATAAATGCTTAATAAATACAAGATCTAAGAATCAAAAACTCTATTCAGAAAAAAGTACCCTACATTTTGCTACCTAGACATTGCAAATTGATCCTATGGTGATATTCATTTGCGTATGTTTTATTGATTGACACGTTATTATTGCTCTTCTTAAACGCTAAAGAAACACATTAACTAAGAATCAAACAATCTATTTCAAAAAACGTACGCTACATTCTGCAATCTAGACTTTGCGAATCGATCGTATGGTGATATTCAATTGCGTATGTTCCAGTGTTTGCCACCATCTTAATGATCTAATTAAAAGCTAAAGAAATACAATAACTGAGAATCAAACACTGAGTTTAGAAAAAAATTCGCTACATTTTGCTACCTAGACTTGGCGAATTGTTCCTCTGGTGATATTCAGTTGCGTATGTTTGAGTGATTGACACTTTATAATTGTTCTTATGAAACGCTGAAGAAGTACCATAACTAAAAAGCAAACAGTCCATTTCAAAAAAAGTACGCTACATTTTGCTACCTAGACTTTGCGAATCGATGATATGGTGATATTCCATTGCGTATGTTTGAGTGTTTGACACCGTCTTCATTCTCAAATTAAACGCTAAATAAATACACTTACTTAGAGTCAAACACTCTATTTAAAAAAAGTACGCTACATTTAGCTACCTATACTTTGCGAATCGATCTTATGGTGTTATACAATTGCGTATATTTTAGGGACTGACACTATCTTCATGCACTAATGAAACGATAAATAAATAGACTAACTGAGAATCAAACACTGAATTTAAAAAAAAGTACGCTATATTTTGCTACCTAGACTTCGCGAATCGATCTTCTGGTGATTTTCAATCGCGTATGTTTTAGTAGTTGACACTATATTATTGCTCTTATCAAACACTAAATACATACACTAACTGGGAATTAAACACTTTAATTAAAAAAAAGTACGCTACATTTTGCTACCTATACATTACGAATTGATCCTATGGTGATATTCAGTTGCGTATGTTTTACTGATTGACACTTTATTATTGCAATTAAACGCTAATGAAGAACAGTAACTAAGAATCAAACAGTTTATTTCAAAAAAAGGACACTACATTCTGCAACCTATACTTTGCGAATCGATCTTATGGTGATATTCAATTGTGTATGTTTTAGTGTTTACCACCATCTTAATGCTCTAATTAAACGCTAAATAAGTACACTAACTGAGAATCAAACACTGAATATAAAAAAAAGTACGCTACATTTTGCTACCTAGACCTTGCGAATCAATCCGCTGGTGATATGCAATTGCGTATGTTTTAGTGATTGACACTTTATTATTGTTCTTATTAAACGCTAAAGAAATACCATAACTAAGAAGCAAACAGTCCATTTCAAAAAAAGTACTCTACATTTTGCTACCTAGACTTTGCGAATTGATCTAATAGTGATATTCAATTGCGTATGTTTTAGTGATTGACACTATCTTAACGCTCTAATGAAACGATAAATAAATAGACTAACTGAGAATCAAACACTGAATTTAAAAAAAAGTACGCTACATTTTGCTACCAAGACTTCGTGAATCGATCCTCCGGTGATATTCAATTGCGTATGTTTTAGTGATTGACACAATATTTTTGCTCTTATTAAACGCTAAAGAAATACACTAACTGAGAATCAAACACTCTATTTTAGAAAAAGTACGCTATATTCTGCTACTTGGCCTTTGCGAATCGATTTTATGGTGATATTCAATTGCGCATGTAGTAGTGTTTCACACCATCTTAATGCTCTAATTAAACGATAAATAAATACACTAACTGAGAATCAAACACCTTAATTAAAAAAAAGTACGCTACATTCTGCTACCTAGACTATGCGAATCGATCATATAGTGATATTCAATTGCGTATGTTTTAGCGATTGACAATATCTCAATGCTCCAATTCGACGCCAAATAAATACACTATCTTATAATCAAACACTCTCTTTAAAAAGAAATACGCCACATTTTCTTACCTAGACTTTGCGAATCGATTACATGGTGAAAATCAATTGCGTATGTTTTATTAATTGACACAATCTTAATGTTCTTAGGACACGCTAATTTAATACAGTAATTAAGAATCAAACACGCTATCAAATAAAATGTACGCTATATTTTGCTACCTAGACATTGCGATTCGATCCCACGGTGATATTCAATTGCGTATGTTTCAGTAATCGACACAATCCGTATGCTCTTATTGAACACTAAATAAATACACTAACTGAGAGTCAAACACTTTATTTAAAAAAATTTACGCCACACTTTTCTACGTAGACATTGCGAATCGATCCTATGGTGGTATACAATTGCTTATGTTTCAATGTTTGACACCATCTTAATGCTCTTAACAAACGCTAAAGGAATACACTAACTAAGAATCTAATACTCTATTTGAAAAAATATACGCTACATTTTTAGACATAGACTTTGCAAATCGATCCTATGGTGATATACAATGACGTATGTTTTAATGATTGATACCATCCGAATGCACTCATTAAACGCTAAAGAAATACACCAACTAAGAATCTAATTCTCCATTTGAAACATGTACGCTACATTTTGCTACTGGGACTTTGCTTCTCGAACCTATTGTGATATTTAATTGCGTATGTTTTAGTGTTTCACACCATCTTAATGCTCTAATGAAGCGCAAATAAATACACTAACTGAGAATCAAATACTGAATTTGAAAAAAAGTACGCTACATTTTGCTACCTAGACTTTGCGATTCGATCCTCTGGTGATATTCAATTGCGTATGTTTTAGTGATTGACATAATCTTAATAGTCTAATTAAAGACTAAATAAATACACTAACTGAGAATCAAACACTCTAATTAAAAAAAAGTAATCTACATTTTGCTACCTAGACGTTCCGAATCTATCTTACAGTGATATTCAATTGCGTATGTTTTAGCGATTGACGATATCTTAATGCTCCAAATAAACGCTAAAAAAATACACTAATTGAGAATCAAACACTCTATTTGAAAAAAAGTAAGTTACATATTCTTACCTAGACTCTGCAAATCGATCACATGGTGAAATTCGATTGCGTATGTTTTATTAATTGACACAATCCTCATGTTCTTATGAAACGCTAATTAAATACAGTAACTAAGAATCAAACACTCTATTAAAAAAAATGTACTCTACATTTTGCTACCGAGACATTGCGAATCGATCCCATGGTGATATTCAATTGCGTATGTTTTAGTGTTTGACACTATCCGAATGCTCTTATTAAACACTAAATAATTACACTATCTGAGATCCAAACACTTCATTTAAAAAAATCTACGATACATTTTGCTACTTAGACTTTAAGAATCGATCCTATGGTGATATCCGATTGCGTATGATTAAGTGATTGACACTTTATTATTGCCCTTATTAAACGCTAAATAAATACACTAACTAAGAATCAAACAGTCTATTTCAAAAAAAGTACTCTATATATTGCTACATAGCCTTTGCGAATCGATCTTATGGTGATATTCAATTGCGTATGTTTCAGTGTTTCACACCACCTTAATGCTCTAATTAAACGAAAAATACATACACTAACTGAGAATCAAACGCTGAATTTGAAAAAAAGTACGCTACATTTTGCTACCTAGACTTTGCGAATCGGTCCTCCAGTGGAATTCAATTGCATAGGTTTTAGTAATTGACACTAAATTAATGCTCTAATTTAACGCTGAATAAATGCACTAACTAAGAATCAAATACTCTATTTAAGAAAAAGTACGCTACATTTTCTTACCTAGACTATGCGAATCGATCACATAGTGATATTCAATTGCGTATGTTTTAGTGATCAACACTATTCGAATGCTCTTATTAAACACTAAATAGATACACTAACTGAGAATCAAACACATCATTTAAAAAAATTTAAGCTACATTTTTTACGCAGCCTTTGCGAATCGTTCCTATGGTAATATACAATTGCGTATGTTTGAATGATTGACACCATCCGAATGCGCTCATCAAATGATAAAGAAATACAACAACTATGAATCAAATACTCCGTTTGGAAAAATATACGCTACACTTTTCTACGTAGCCTTTGCAAATCGATCCTATGTTGATATACAATTGCGTATGTTTTGATGATTGCACCATCCGAATGCTCTTATTAAACGCTAAAGAAATACACTAACTAAGAATCTAATTCTCCATTTGAAAAAATGTATGCTACATTTTTCTACTTAGACTTTGCTCATCGATCCTATGGTGACATTCAATTGCGTATGTTTTCGTAATTGAACATTATTATTGCTGTTATAAACGCTAAAGAAATACACTTACTAAGAATCAAACAGTTTTTTTCAAAATAAGTACGCTATATATTGCTACCTAGCCTTTGCGAATCGATCTTATGGTGATATTCAATTGCGTATGTTTTAGTGATTGACACTATCTTAACGCTCTAATGAAACGATAAATAAATAGACCAACAGATAATCAAACACTGAATTTAAAAAAAAGTTCGCTACATTTTACTACCTAGACTTTGCGAATTTATCTTATGGTGATATTCAATTGCGTATGTTTAAGTGATTGACACTATCTTAATGCGCTAAATAAATGCCTAATAAATATACTAACTAAGAATCAAAAACTCTTTTCAGAAAAAAGAACGCTACATTCGACAACCTTGACTTTGCGAATCAATCTTATGGTAATAATCAATTGCGTATGTTTTAGCGTTTGCCACCAGCTTAATACTCTAATTAAACGCTAAATAAATACACTAACTGAGCATCAAACACTCTAACTAAAAAAGTACGCAACATTTTGCTACCTAGACTTTGCGAATCGATCTTATAGTGATATACAATTGCGTATGTTTTAGCGATTGACAATATCTTAATGCTCCAATTAAACGCTTAATAAATACAATAACTGAGAATGAAACACTCTATTTGAAAAAAAGTACGCTACATATTCTTACCTAGACTCTGCGATTCGATCACATAGTGAAATTCAATTGCGGATGACTTATTAATTAAAACAATCTTAATGTTCTTATCAAACGCTAATTTCATACAGTAACTAAGAATCAAACACTCTATTAAAAAAATGTACACTACATTTTTCGACCTAGACATTGAGAATCGATCCCATGGTGATATTCAATTGCGTATGTTTTAGTGATTGACACTATATTCATGCTTTTATTAAACGCTAAATAAATACACTAACTAAGAGTCAAATACCCCGTTTGAAAAAATGTACGCTACATTTTCCTACGTAGACTGTGCGAATCGATCTTATGGTGATATTCAATTGTGTATGTATTAGTGATTGACACTATGTTAGTGCTCTTATTGAACGATAAATAAAGGCTCTAACCAAAAATCAAACACTCCTTTTAAAAACATGAACGCTACATTTTGCTACTTCGACATTGCGAATCGATCCTATAGTGATATTCACACTTTCAGCAGTAGTTGAAATTAAAATTCGTGTTTCGCGAGTTTCTTCATCCACCTCGATTTTTATTGCTTAATTAACAAAAAAGTAAGTCAAAGATTGTCTATGCGAAAAATCAAGAAAATCTAAGTTCCGCAATTTGAGAAAACCGAGTTTTCTTGAACAACGTTCCCGGTTCAAACTAGTACTTGAAAAAAAACCGTTTTTCGCGAGTTTCTTAATCCACCTCGTTTTTTATTGCTTAACTATTTTAAAGTAAGTCAAAGATTGACTATGCTAAAAATCAGCAAAATCCAAGGTTCGCAATTTGAGAAAACCGAATTTTCATGCTCAATGTTCCATGTTTACGAGAGTAGTTAAAATAAAAATTCGTATTTTACGAGTCTCGTCATCCACCTTGGTTTTTATTGCTTAATTATTATAAAAGTAAGTCAATGATTGATTATGCAAAAAATCAGCCAAATTCAAGGTCCGCTATTTGAGGAAAGCGAATTTCCATGAACAATGTTCCCTGTTCAAGCTAGTTTTAAAAAAAAAACTCCTATTTCGTGTGTTTCTCTATCCACCTCGATTTTGATTGCTTGATAATTAGAAGAGTAAGTGAAAGATTGACTATGCAAAAAATCAACGAAATCCATGGTCCGCAATTTGACAAAACGGAATTTACATGAACAATGTTCTTTGTAGAAACTAGTAGTTAAAAGAAAAATTCCTATTTGGCGAGTTTCTTTATCCGGCTCGATTTTTATTGTTTGATGATTATAAAAGTAAGTCAAAGATTGACTATGCAAAAAGTCAGCAAAATCTAAGGTCTGCAATTTGAGAAATTCGAATTTTCATGAACAATGTTCCCTGTATAAGCTAGTAGTTGAAAGTAAAATTCCTATTTAACAAGTTTCTTTATCCGGCTCGATTTTGATTGCTTGATAATTAGAAGAGTAAGTGAAAGATGGACTATGCAAAACATCAGCGACATCCATGGTCCGCAATTTGAAAAATTCGAATTTTCATGAACAATGTTCCCTGTTCAAGCTAGTGTTTGAAATGGAAATTCCTGTTTCACGCGTTTCTCTATCAACCTCGATTTTCATTGCTTGATAATTAGAAGAATGACTGAAGGATTTACTATGCAAAAAATCAGCAATATCCAAGGTCTCCAATTTGAGAAATTCGTATTTTAATGAACAATGTTCCCTGTAGAAGCTAGGAGTTGAAAGAAAAATTCCTATTCAACGAGTTTCTTCATCCGGCTCGATTTTTATTGCTTAATAATGAGGAGAGTAAGCGAAAGATTGACCATGCAAAAAATCAGCGAAATCCATGGTCCGGAATTTGACAAAACCGAATTTTCATGAACAATGTTCCCTCTAAAAGCTAATAGTTGAAAGTTAAATTCCTATTTAACGAGTTTCTTTATCCGGCTCGATATTTATTGCTTGATAATTAGAAGAGAAAGTAAAAGATTGACAATGCGAAAATCGGCGAAATCAATGGTCCGCAATTTGACAGAACCGAATTTTCATGAACAATTTTCCCTGTAGAAGCTAGTATTGGAAGAAAAATTCATCAATAACTAGTTTCATTATCCTGCTCGATTTTTATTACTTCATAATTATAAATGTAAGTGAAAGATTGACTATGCAGAAAAACACCAAAATCAAAGTTCCGCAATTAGTGAAAACCGAAGTTTCATGCACAATGTTCCCTGTTCACGCTAGTAGTTAAAGGAAACATTCCGATTTCGCGAGTTTCCTTATCCAGCTCGATTTTTATTGCTTGATTATTATAGAAGTAAGTCAAAGATTGAGTGTGCAAAAAATCAGCAAAATCCAAGGTCCGCAATTTGAGAAATTCAAATTTTCATGAACAATGTTCCATATTCAAGCTAGTTTTTTAAATAAAAATTCCTATTTCGCGTGATTCTCTATCGACCTCGATTTTTCTTGCTTGATAATTAGAAGAGTAGGTAAAAGATTGACTACGCAAAAGTTCAGCGAAATCCATTGTCCGCAATTTGACAAACCGAAGTTTAATAAACAATGTTCCCTATAAAAGCTAGTAGAAGAAAAATAAATTCATATTTAACAGGTTTCTTTATCCGGCTCGATTTTTATTGCTTGATAATTATAAAAGTATGTCAAAGATTGAATATGCAAAAAATTACTGAAATTCAAGGTCGGCAAATTGGTAAAATTCGGATTTTCATGAACAATGTTCTCTGTAGCAGCTAGTAGTTGAAGGAAAAATTCCTATTTATCGAGTTTCTTTATCTGGCTCTATTTTTATTGCTTGATAACTATAAAAGTAAGTCACAGATTGCATATGCAGAAAAACACCAAAATCCAAGGTCCGCAATTTGAGCAATTCGAAGTTTCATGAACAATGTTCCCAGTTCACGCTAGTAGTTGAAGGAAAAATTCCTGTTTCGTGAGTTTCTTTATCCACCTCGATTTTGATTGCTTGATAATTAGAAGAGTGAGTGAAAGATTGACTGAGAAAAAAATCCAGCGAAATCCATGGTCCGCAATTTGACGAAACCGAATGTTTATGAACATTGTTCCCTGTAGAAGCTAGTAGTTAAAAGAAAAATTCCTATTTAACGAATCTCTTTATACCAATCGATTTTTATTGCTTGATAATTATAAAAGTAAGTCAAAAATTGCATATGCAAAAAATCAGCAAAATCCAAAGTCCGCAATTTAAGAAATTCGAATTTTCATTAACAATGTTCCCTGTAGAAGCTAGGAGGTTAAAATTAAAATACTTATTCAACGAGCTTCTTCATCGAACTCGATTTGTATTTCATGATGATTAGAAGAGTAAGTGAAAGATGGACTATGCAAAAAATCAGCGAAATGAATGGTCCGCAATTTGACAAAAAAGAATTTTAATGAACAATGTTCCCTGTAGAAGCTAGTAGTCGAAAATAAAATTCCTAGTTAACGAGTTTTTTTATCCGGCTCGATTTTTATTACTTGATAATTAGAAGAGTAAGTGAAAGATTGAATATTCAAAAAATTAGCGAAATCCATGGTCCGAGATTTGACAAAACCGAATTTTCATGAACAATTTTTTTCGTAGAAGCTAGTAGATGAAATGAAATTTCCTCTTCACCGAGTTTCTTTATCCGGCTGGATTTATATTGCTTTATAATTATAAAAGTAAATCAAAGATTGACTATGCAAAAAATCAGTAAAATCCAAGGTCCGCAATATGAGAAATTAAATTTTCGTGAATTATGTTCCCTGTTCACGCTAGTAGTTGTAGAAAAAATTCCTATTTCCCAAATTTCTTCATCCACCTAGATTTTTATTGCTTGATAATTAGGAGAGTAAACGAAAGATTAACTATGCAAAAAATCAGCGAATTCCATGATCCGCAATTTGACAAAACCGAATTTTCATGAACAATGTTACCTGACGAAGCTAGTATTTGAAAGTAAAATTCCTTTTTCACAAGTTTCTTTTCCCGGCTCGATTTTTATTGCTTGATAATTATAAAAGTAAGTCAATGATTGACTATACAAATAATAATCAAAATCCAAAGTCCGCAATTTGAGTAATTCGAATTTTCATGAACAATGTTCCCTGTAGAAGAAAGTAGTTGAAAGAAAAATTCCTATTTAACCAGTTTCTTTACACGGCTCGATTTTTATTGCTTGATAATTTTAAACCAAAGTAGAAGATTGACTATGCAAAAAATCAGCAAAATCTATGGTCCGCAATGTGTGAAATTCGAATTTTCATGAACAATGTTCCCTGTTCAAGCTAGTTTTTAAAGTAAAATCTCCAATTTCGCGTGTTTCTCTATCCACCTCGATTTTTATTACTTGATAATTAGAAGAGTAAGTGAAAGATTGACTATGCAAAATGTCCTAAAAATCCATGGTCTGCAATTTGACAAAACGGAATTTTTATGAACAATGTTCCTTGAAGAAGAGAGTAGTTCAATTTAAAATTCCTATTTAATGAATTTCTTAATCCAGCTCATTTTTTTATGCTTGTTATTATTAAAGTAATTCAAAGAGTGAATATGCAAAAAATCAGTAAAATCCAAGGTCCGCGAATTGGTAAAATTCGAATTTTCATGAACAATGTTCCCTGTAGAAGCTAGTAGTTGAAGGTAAAATTCCTCTTTAACGAGTTTCGTTAACGGCTCAATAGATGAGCTAGGCGGGTACGAGCACAGGGGCCGCGAGATGCAACCCGCCAAATACATGTCGGTAACGTAGGAGCCTAACTCAACCGGTAAGGTGGAAATCTTACCTAGCTTTACATCGGTAAGGTAGAGACCCTATCGGTAAGGTAGTCACCTGATTGAACCCCTACCTTCTTTTGCCCTCATACTGTCAGCTTATTGGTCCCTTACCCCTTTTACGATTTTTCGCGGGGTTTACACAACTTTTACCTGAGTTTCCGTGGATGTTGCACAAGTTCCGCGGTTGTTCTTAGTTTTTCGTGAGCATTCGTGAATTTCCGTAAGTTTGCATGACTTATCTTTTCTTTAGAAAAAACATGATGAAATTAATTAAAAATAAAACCACGTCGATACGATCCTTTTTCCACTTCAAGACAGTTTTCAAATGGACGTCTAAAAATAGGAATGAGGGATTTGAATGAACAATAGGAGATGTGTCTATTCGTGCTGACTTAGAAGAAAGTTAGAAGTGCGTTTTTGTGTCAAGCGAGGAATGTGGCCCTGCCGACTTTCGGATGGGGACCCGTTCCGCGCGGTACATACTCTCGTGTGCAGATTTCATGTCGCCCGGGCACGCTCTCTTTTCGGGGACTGCCCATCGGTTCCTATTCACTTGATTAGTTAAATAATTTTTATGCTCGAATCGTTGATACTGATAGACTCGAATCCAGGATTTAATTGTATAAGATTTATACAAAAAGTACTATAATAGATTCATAAAATTGAATATAAAAGCGTAGATAAGATGAGCTATAGAGAGAAAATCTTTTCCTCAGATATTTTCGAAAGAGTCAGCAGTAAGAGTTAACGAATAATTTGACCATGTCTAGCGCTCGATCGAGGCCAGTTACACTCAACGCGTTAGATAAATTTCGAGTCTACTTATCATGGCGCTTCCATTGTTTGAGTCA
>JAPYZL010177216.1:0-13711 GCA_030522825.1 Platygaster orseoliae
TTTTTCAAAAGTAGAAAAACTGTGAATATAAATCTTTGAAGATCACACAGTAATGTACAAAACGGTATAAAAGTTGTGTCGATAGGATAAGCAGAACCGAAAATATTTAATTTTGAACATGATAGAATCCAGCAAAATGCACGTAACTATGGGAATTTTCAATAATTATAATTGGGGAAAAAACTTTTTCGACAAAATCCTGATATACGTGTCTTTTTATTTGAGACCTAGAAGTGAAAAAAAATTTTTTGGGCGAATACAAATTGTGAGGTCAAAAAACTTGTTCGGTTTGTAAAAGAATGACCCTTATAGGACATGTTTGGCTATAGATTCTATTGTAATTTAGTTTCCGAAAAATTCCTTTTAAGTTTGGATAATTGTTATTTTGGGTTAGAAAAACTAAAAATTCTGAACTTAAAGGGGTAGTCAGGTTTATATGACTTTTTTTCTTAACAACGTTTTTTTGTTACTTATTTTTGTTTAACATTTACAACTTTTTGATATGTCGTGAGGCATATTGTTTTCACTCATTTTATGATTCTGTGTTGTTATTTTTATGAATTATTTTTGTTTATCATCATCACTTTTGTCTATTTTCCATGAAACAATAATGAATTCATCTCGAATTTCAAGATGGGCTTGAACCCCGAAGACCCCCCTCTGCTACGCTCCTGACCCTATACATTATAAAAAACTATGAAAACTATGTAGAAAAATTATCTACGATTACTGTATAAAATTTTCCCAATTTCCCCAAATAATCTACGCGATTTTCCGCACTCGGACATAATCTAAATAAGAGCCAATTCGCACTTGGAGGAGGGTCGTTAGCGCGGATGATTCGACTCCATTACAAGAGGAACAAAGCCCGTTTGCTCCGAATCCCCTGCGAAGAAAAGCTCGTCGAATATTGCCGATTTCCAGTATTAAGCGAATCCGAAGCTCAGCTATTTAGCAAGTGAAGATCCTGAGAATCAGGTTGAAGCGGTATCAGAATTTCATGATTGGTTGCATTAATCGCTCGGCGAATCAACGCAGGTCTTAATTAGATCCGACTATAAATATTGTTTCGATCCGCAATATTTATCCAGAGCAAAAAAAAAAGAATAACATGCAAGCAAAGTTCGGTATTTGATGAAAGAATTCAATCAATTGTGATGCACTTTTTAATTAAAAACTCGGAGAGTATTTGTGTACGAAGTTTTTCATATTTTCGTCGATTTTATTTTTTAAAGATAAACACAAAGAGTAGAGATGAAATCGAAAATTGAGTGCACAGGGAAAGCCAATATGTTGTTTTTTATTTTGGGTATTCGGGATTGGTTTTAGCGAGGTTTGTTGGTTTTGGGGATGTCGGAAGAGGAAATTAAAGTGGAAAGTTTAAAATGTTTTTCGAAATTATTCATTATTTTTATTTATTTACTTTCATTTTAATAAATTTTCTTGAGAAAAACAGTATTTATTTGGTTTTTATTGTGAACAGTGAAACTCGTTCATTAGTGAATGACAAAGATACGTGAAAAAAAGGTGAAAAAGTATATTTGAGATTGTCGAGTTGCGATAATAAATGGAATCTCAGTTCAAATAGTCCCTTGCATTGTAGTAATCACACTTGAGTGTCGCGTTGCAATTTGCATTGAATACGGGAACCTTTTCTATTACGAGATTACCTCGTGATCTGAATTATTTTCAAGAGTTCTAGACCAAGGTTTTGCATACAAACTTGGAAAAGAAGTAGTTTGATGTATATTGTATAGTGTTAAAAAATTTTTATGATGTTCAAATTAACAAAATTAGCTGGATATATTGTAAGAATTTTCATTTTTTAATTTCTACAACACAGAATCTGTTTTATGGAATTTTTCACATTTTCCGAGATTTTAGAAATTGTATAAGTTTTTTGTGATTAATGGAAATTTTTTTTATTTTTCATCTTGGTCAACTCTTTTACACTGTCAATTATTTTTGTTAATTTTTCAAAACTTAGAGAATATTACCCAGTATTCGTAATTTTATAAAATTTTCATAGTTTTTCATCATGTAAAAAATTCATCTTTATTTGATGAGATTCTACCAATATTTTGGATTTTTCAGAATATACATATAATGATATTCGTAAAACGCAATATATTTCATTTTTCGGTATATTTTTTTCCAGAATTTTATTATCATGTTTAAAATTATCGACAATATCTTAAGAAAAAGCTTTTCTTGATTTTTGATGATTGAGAATCTGAAGATCACCAGAATTTTCAAATTTTTCAACAATCTGTAAAATTTATCGCCATGGGGAAAACTTCACGAACTTTTTACCATTTTCGAAATTATAGAACACCTTTTGAACTTTTTATTCTTCAAATTTTGAAGAATATTTTTAATATTTGGATTGCATCATCGAAATTCAAGGAATTGACAAAAATTTTTAATTTCGAAACTTCAGCAACACTGTATCTGCTGTATTGAACTTTTACGAAATTATTGTTGTTTGAAAAAATATTAAAAAATTATTTTATACACAACGTTCACATTTTCCTGAATTTTACAAATTGTATAAGTTATTGATAATGAATGGAAATTTTTTTTATTTTTCATTTTTTTCAGCTCTTGGAAACAATCGATAATTTTACACGATTTAAAAATGATTCTTGATTTTTAAAAATTTGGAAAATATTACACAGTATTTGTAGTATCATGGAATTTTTATATTTTTGCATAAAGTATAAAGTTCATTATTATTTATTGAGATTCTACAAATGTTTTGAAATTTTCATAATATATAACGATATTCATCAATCGCAATGTATTCAATTTTTGAGGATATTTAGAATTTTGAAAATTGTATCAAAATAATTACAGACGATATAAAAATAATTGTACAAAATAAATTTTCTCGTTTTTTTATGATTTAGTATTTGTAGCATATCAGAATTTTCATATTTTCCCACAATCTGCAAAATTTATCAACATGGCAAAAAATTCCATCAACGTTTTAACATTTTCAAAATCATATATTCCCTTTTTAAATGTTTTATTTTGAGTTTTGGGGGATTTTTTCAATTTGTAGATTTGATGAAAATTCAAGAAATTAAAAAATATCAAGTTTTCGAAATTTCAACAATACAATATGTGTTTTACAGAATTTTAACGGAATTCCTGTTATTTGAAAAAATATTTAAAGTTATAATGATACACAAAATTGCCTACTTCCAAGATTTTATGAATTGTTTAAGTTTTTTTATGAATTATGTAAATTTTCTTGATTTTTCATTTTTGTTAGCTCTTCGAAACTATCGATGATTTTACACGATGTAATGATGATTCTTGCTTTTAAAAAATTTAGGAAATATTACACAGTATTTGTAGTTGTTCAGAATTTTCATAGTTTTTCACAATGTATGAAGTTTATTAATATTTTATTAGATTTTACAAACTTTTCGAATTTTACACCATGTACAACTTTATTTGTGAATCACAATATGTTAGATTTTTGAGTATATTTGGAATTTTTAGAATTGTATAAAAATTATTAAATTATTATCTACGATAATTTTACGAAAAAACCTCTCTTCATTTTTTATAATTCAGTATTTGTAGATTGCAAAAATTTTCATATTTTCCTACAATCTGCAAAATTTATCAACAATTCGAGAAATTCTACAAAATTCTCGTCATTTTCGAAATTATAGAGTACTTTTTAAACTTTTTATTCTATTAAATTTTAAAGAATTTTTTTGATTTTTCGATTTCATAAAAATTCAAGTAATTTAACAAAATTCTATTTTTCGAAATTTTAACAACATAGTTTCTGTTGTTCAAAAAAATATTAAAAGTTCATACGATACACGAAATTCATATTTTCCGATATTTTACAAATTTTTCATGTTCGTCAGCTCTTCGAAATTGTCGATGATCTTACACGACTAAACAGTGAATGTTGATTTTTAAAAATTTTAAGAATATTACACAGTATTTTTAGTTTTAGGGAATTTTCATAGTTTTTCACAGAGTATAAAGTTAATTATTATTTGATGATATTCTATAAATATTTCGAATATTTTCAGCAT
Organism: Platygaster orseoliae; assembly: GCA_030522825.1. Lineage (NCBI taxonomy): Eukaryota > Metazoa > Arthropoda > Insecta > Hymenoptera > Platygastridae > Platygaster > Platygaster orseoliae. The sequence continues at coordinate 4,065 of JAPYZL010177216.1, forward strand.
ATATAACCATATTTGTAAATCACATCAATATATTCGATTTTGAAGGAAATTCGGAATTTTTAGAATTGTAGAAAAATTATTAAATTTTATTGACGATAATTGTATGTACGAAAAAACTTGTTATCATTTCTTAAAATTCGGTATTCGTCGATAACCAGAATTTTCATATTTTCCCACAATCTGCAAAATTTATTACCACAGGCAAAAATTCTACCAACTTTTCAACATTTTCGAAATTATAGACTATCTTTTGAACTTTTCATTACATCTCTATAAAAAATTATTCATATTTTATTTTTCTCTTTTTGAGTTTACTTGCAAAAAAGTGAAAATCAATAAAGTACCTCTATTCTCATTATACCCTATATCGCCCTTAGAACATCTGCCAAACTCAAACCATTGAAAATTATTATCGATCGACGACTAATAATCTTATGAACTACACGCACGAATTGAATGCTTAAGTGCATCGTTACACTGTCGTTAACGTCGTTTATCATCATGAAAGATGTTCGGCAATTTGTCATATTCCGAAATGTGATCTAAATTCACTCGACAAGGGAGTAGATCGCGCCTCTTGATTAAATTGTATATTACGGTCATGATCGATCGGCTCGGGCCGACAAGTTCATTGTGCATAGATTCATGGATGCAGACACTCTCTGTAGCTTCCGACCTGGTAAGAATTAGGTCGAAAACTCAGTTTTCAAAGAAGAATTTTTTACATAGCATATCGTAAGATAGTTGGAAGTAATTAGTATGTTGAAGCCATCATATTTTAACATTAAATAATAATTAATTTAACCCTAATTTCGATAAGAATTCATCATATTCAGCACTTTCATAAGATTATATCACATTGCTCTTTTTTCCCTGAACTTTTTTCGCCAACGAATTCGTCGAAAACGAATTAATGAAGGCAAAGAGCATTTATGAAATAACCTTAGAAAGGATCGATCCTAGCGAGTCAATAGTAAAATGAAATTCAAGCCGATATGATTCCATGTAAATCAAGTTTGAGAAAGTTTTCGCAGAACGGAGGAAAATTTTCTCGGCTCAAGGATAATTATGGCTGAAATATTTGCACTGTATGAAAAACAGATATAACGGTCTGAATCCAATTCAACCATAATCACCATGGCAAACTCAAGCTCGTCGAGCGTACTTGAAGCTCGCAGGGAATTAGTCCAGCTTGAGCCAAAGAGGCCCATCTGCCGGTCCGAAACTATTATAATGGCCATGTTGATAATGTATATTGGAAATTTGATCGGGAGTTAAGAGCCTTAGGAACAAAGATAACGCAATTTTGCGGAATTTTGCAAACGCAACAAGTCGGTGATGGTTACGAAAATACGTTACGAAAAGTATATATATGTATAAGGGGCTTAGGGGTAGAGATTTTTTGTAATATTTTCTTACATTTTGTGATATTGTGGCGTTTTGTGACATTTTGTGATATTTTGTGATGTTTGGTTATGTTGACATACCCGAACACTTCCGAACATACCCGAATACTTACGATCATACCCGAACAATTCCGAACATACCCGAATACTTACGAACATACCCGAATATTTCCGAACATACCCGAATATTTCCGAACATACCCGAATACTTCCGAATGTAAAATTTCAAGCATTAGCTAATAATATTCAAATGATGATCTTAAGTTTATTGAATTTAATCGAATTCCATCGGTGAAAAAAATTTGTTGCGATAAAACTTGTCACTGGTTGACGCATTTCTACTTAACAGCGCAGAATTTTTTAAAATTCCTTCTTTTTTTTCACGACCTCCCATTTTACACGACAGCCCAAAAACCATCTCAATTTTTCTGAAAAATGTCCAGTCTCGTGTTCCTCACTTTTCCCAACTTGCAAAAAGTCGACAGCACGAAGCGACAGTCGGTTATAAACATTCGCTTTGTATTCACAAAGTCCAGTATGTTATAAACACCCTTCGCCGGGAAAATGTTTTCCTGATTTTCGCGCCAAGTTCTTCAACCTTCAACGTTCTCGAATTTACATAAAAATACCATAAAGGAAAAGCGGATAAATTCTCTCGCACTTGTTCATGTGGACACTTGGCAATTTGAAGCCTCTCGCACCGGATAAAACAAACTCCGATCTTCTCGAAGAATGTTGGTTCCCGAGAGACGTTTTGAATGCGGAAATGCTTTGTCGATGACAACGCTCTGATAAGAACCTTAGAGGTGAGGGGTGGGGGGCGGGGGAATGTGACAAGCCCGGGACAAATTTCCCTGATTAACTTTCCAGAAGAATCCCGAGCCTCGATAAAGATTTGATCGGCTTCCTCAAGTTCGAGGGTGGAAAACGTAACGACCGGAATTTAAATTTTCCGGGATTTTCTTTTCCCTTTGTGATTAATCGGTGAGATCGTGTTTGAAGGGGTTTTTTCGGATTATGATCAATAGTAGTTATTGATAAATAATAATTATGATAATAAATTAGACGAATTACAAGTTTGTTAATAAGTTAAGTAAATAAGCTTATGATATTGAAAAATAATATAGCTTGTATTTTTGAAAAATGTGACAGATTTGAGAGTTGATCTTGAAATTTCGTAAGCATTCTTATGGCTTTGAGTGTTTTTACTGTTTTATGACAGTTTGAAGATTGTTTGATAAATACGACTAGTTTTGGCAAGGTTCTGTTGTTTTACTTTTTTGAAAGTTGATGGAAAATATTTTTTTAACCCTTAACCTGTAAACATGGGTCGTTTGTGTCCAGTCGGTAATTAAATGTAGCTGTAACTTTTAAAGACGCGTAGAGAAATCGCTACTGTCACTTCGTAAAAAAAGTTACCGACCGTAAGTACCCGCCTACTAAATTTCGGAGTGACAGTGTCACTGTAGCCACCGTGGTTGACAAGTCAATTCTCGTTTGGACGAAAAGGACCCACCCTTACAGGAAACGTGGGACAAAAGTGTAAGTCACAATTTTTCAAATTTTTTGTTTTTAATGATTATCGTGAGCGGAAATGCACCAGAAAAACTCCCGGCACACAAAACTAAGGACGAAAACATTTTTGTAGATTTTTCGGAGAAAATGGCGCAGCGTTCGGACGATCATCGTACTTCGTGCTGCGCAGAGTGCTTTTAACTTTTTTGTACAAGTTGAAAAATAATGTTTTTCTGAAAATGTCACTTTTTTTAATAAAATATCATTGTCACGCGTGAGAGTTGACTTTTCATTGCTAACTTTATCACTTTTTGAACAGTTTTATATTTTTTACAGCTTAGACTACGAATTTACGGAACAATTTTTTATGAATTTTGAGATTTCAAAATTAAGCGTTTTTTTCTGCAATAACTGCATGCACTATTTTTTTCATCAAAGAGCTCTCTTCTCCTTTAAAAGTCATGTTTTACTTATTGAATATCCATTATTTGTCTAGAATTTATGGATAAATAAGAAAAAAAATTTTTTTTGACTAATTTACATAATTTCATAATTAAAAAACGAGTTAAAAAATTTTTTTTAAATAATATCGATACAGATTCTTTAAATTGAAAGTCTTAGGCACTTTCATGAATTTTTTCAGATTTTTCGCAGCATTCAAAAAATTTTTATAAGCACCTGGACAAAAAGGACCCACCTTTACAGTTTAAGGGTCCCGAAAAAACATTTACAGACTAAGGGTTAACTGTAACTTTTGGCAGTTCTTTAACACATTTTTTCAATTTTGACATTGTTCACGGTTAAATAGAGAATTTGAGTTTAATCAGTAACATTTTATCAATTTTTTAGGAATTTCTACGAAATTTGCAATTTTCGCGGTTTTTCAAAAGATTTTAAGTTATTCATATTTTTTATTTTGACCAGTTTCGACAGCACCACAATTTTTTGAAGTTTATACTGTTTAAGTGAAAATTTTTATATTCATTTGGCAGTTTTGACAGTTTCGAGTTCTTTTGAAATTTTTAATTTTACTGTTTCTTTTTGACTGTCTCTCAATAAATTTTTTTCATCTTGACAGTTTTTACAGTTAAGTTGAGAATTCAAGTTTATTCAGTCATCAATTTTTCGTTTTTTTTTCATTTATAATTTATTTATTTATACATTACTCTTTTTATAATAAATAACCAAGTATAATGAATATAACAAAATTTTATTATTTCTAAAAAGGGATGAGATAAAATAATAAGATAAATAATTTCAAATCAATTGAAATTGATAGATTGAAAAAATTAGAAATAAAAATAAATTTAATAATAAAATAATTGTTATAATTATAAGTAATGGAAGATTTCAAGTATTGCATTTATTTGTTTCATTATTGAACAATTAAGTTTATCATGTCATTAATTTTTCAGGAATTTCGACAAAAGTCGCTATTTTCACAGTTTTCGAAAAGATTTCAAATTAATTGTGACCAGTTTTGATAGCATTAAACTATTTGACAGTTTGTATTATGTACTTGAAAATTTCAATATTTATAATTATTTTTGACAGTTCTTAACTTCATACTTAGAAAACTATAAATTTTACTGTAAATTTTTTGCAATTCTTTAACACGTTTTTTCCAATCTGACAGTTTTTACAGTTAGGCCAAGAATTTCAGTTCATACTTTATAGTGTCATCGATTTCTCAGGAATTTCTACAAAATTTGCAATTTTTATAGATTTTTAAAAGATTTTAAGTTATTCATATTTATTTTATTTTGATCAGTTTTGACAGCACGAAAGTTTTTTGTAGTTTATATTGTTTAATTGAAAATTTTAATATTCATTCAGCAGTTTTGAAAGTTCCAAGTTATTTTGGAAAATAATCATTATACTGTTAGTTTTTTTCTTTCCTTTAACAAGTTTTTTTTTCAACATGACAATTTTTACAGTTAAGCTGAGAATTTAAGTTTATTAAATCATCAATTTTTTATTTTTTTATTGATTTATAATTGATTTATTCATACATTATATTTTTTATAATATAAACAATTATCATAATCATAACAAAAATGTATTATTTCTATAAAAAAATAAAATAAAATAATAAGATAAATAATTTGAAAATAATTGAAATTCAAACAATGAAAAAACTAGAAATGATAAATAATTACATATAATAATAATTATAATCAATAATAATAGTGGAAGAGTTTCATTATTCAAATTATTTTATTCATTGTCATTCAACAGTTTAGTTCATCATGTCATCAATTTTTAAGGAATTTTGACGAAAGTTGCAATTTTTACAGATTTCCAAAAGATTTCGAGTTATTTATATTGACTGTGACCAGTTGTGACAGCATCAATGTTTTTTTACAGTTTATATTGTTAAATTAGAAATTCCGATATTCTTTCAGCAGTTTTAATAGTTCCATGTTTTTTTAGAAGTCATTAATTTCATAGTCACTTGTTAGTAACTCTTCAACAAGTTTTTTCCATCCTGACAGTTTTTCCAATTAAGCTTAGCATTTAAGTTGAAAATTTACATTGATTCAGAAATTAATTTGTAAATTGTATAGTTGTTGAAAATTTTTGCAATATATTTTCAATACATTATTTATATATATAGTTCTATTCATTTTTCAAGAATTTCTACTAAAATTGCAATTTTCACAGTTTTAAAAAAAATTTCCAAAAAATATTTATTGTGACCATTTTTTACAGCCTCAATTATTTTGATAGTTTATATTGCTTAATCAAAAATTTCTATATTTATTTACTGAAGCCAATAATTTAACCGTAATTTCTTGACAATTTGTCAACAAATTTTTCCCATTCTGACAGTTTTCACAGTTACGCTAAAAATTTTAGTTCTTTCCTAAATGTCATCAATTTTCCGAGATTTTCCACAAAATTAATATGAAATCAAAATTGAATTTATAAATTGTATAATATTTTGAAAATTTTTTGCAACGATCACGTAAAATAATCCACTCATTAAATCCGCAAAAATGAAAAAATCCCCTATAAAATTTTCAATTACTGAAAGTTGCCGCGAAAATTCCCTGTCAAATCATGCGAACGAATACGGCTGACAGAAATTTATCAGCCACGGAGGTTTTCATTTTCCGAGTTTTAGCACCGACTAGGTTCTCCAATTAGAGAATGACGAGACAGGCGCGATGCACGGTCACATTGATCGAGGTAGACGGATTATTATGAATGACACCGCGTTGGAATCATTGAAACGGATGGGACCAACTACCTTGTAATTCGCTACCTTCCCATTCCTTAATTTCCAGCCATCCCATCAAAGTCAAAAACTTAGGCAGAGATACAAAAAGTCTGTTGTTACGTAGAAATACGTCAATTAGTAATAAATTTATTCTCATAATCTACTTTTACCAATTGAAATTAATTTGATTTAATTGACCTTGATTAATTATTTGATTAGTATCAACTACGTTTTGAAATTATACATTCGGAAGTGTTCGGGTATGTTCGGAAGTGTTCGGGTATGTTCGGAAGTGTTCGAGTATGTTCGGAAGTGTTTGGGCGTGTTCGGAAGTGTTCGGGCCTGTTCTCGGGTATGTCAACATAACCAAACATAACATAATATCAAAAAAAGTCACAAAACGTCACAATATCACAAAATGTCACCTAATATCACGGGGAAAGGCGAAGTTCGACGTCAAAATGTTTTCTCGATTATTTCTGTGCATTTCTAACCTTTTTATAGAATTTCTGAACATTTCTGAGCGTTTTGGGTTAGGTCAGATAAGATAACAAGATAACGCTTGGGTCAGATAAACGAGATAACACTTCTTCCTTAAAAAATTTACATTCTTTTTTCAGCACATTTCTTATTTTCAGTTGCAATTTCAATCATCATTTGAACGAACAAAAAATGTTTATTCCATAGATTCTCCTGAAAAAGTTGTTCGTTATTCTTCATGAAACGCGACAGTATTGAAATGGAAATTTTCGATAATGGAAAACTGTTGGTAGCAATAAGCAGCTGCTTTTGTCAGCGAAATGAAAGACATTCTTCATTCCGTAGCGTTTTATTAACTTTCCCGAAAGCCGCAGACGTGATTTTTCTTACATAAGAAGCGAACGACATGCGGAAGACGTTTCGTATCGCAGATAAAAATTGCGATGTAGTTCACGCGTTCCATCTGACATTTCAATAATGCACCGTTTCGGGGCTTGCGGAGCAATTTACACCTGTTTCTGTTTCATCAAAATACGAGGAAAGTTTTCCTGCTGTCGATTGCAAGTTACGTTGGGGTTGAAGGGTTGTTGGTGTTTTCGAGAATATGGGATTTTGAGGAAGTTGTTTTTTTTTTCGTTAGTTTGTTGTACTTGAAACTTAAATTAATGATATAGTTTCGAAATATGCATGTTTTCAAATTTTTCAATGAGCATTTGAAAAACACAGAAAATATCGGAAAACACGGAAAACATTGAAAAAAAGGAGAATCTTGGTAGATAAGATATAAAAAAAAATTGTAGGTAATATACTTGAAATTTTGAACATTTAGAAAAATAATGAGACGATGGAAAAACTAGGAAATTGTGGAAAAATCACATACCGGAACTTGTTTATCAATATGGAGTATGCATGATCTTTTCATGGGAATCTGAGAAAAAATATTGAAAGAGAAATTGTAATGAGATGAACAAATTTATATTTTATCACTCTAACCTCAAACCGAACATTTTGACGTGACTTTGAGCCTATTGTGATGAAAAATATTGTTCGCAATCGTGAACTATCGTCAATTTTGGCTTCGCCTATTTTGACCCTCGCCTTCGGCTCGGGCAAAAAGGTACGGCTTCGCCAAAATTGACTCTAGCTCCCGATTACGAAAATGTTCATAATCTAACAAGTTGGAATAGTTTTTATAATGCTTGGACTTTTTTAACAGTAAAATAATGTAAAAAATTCTGTTGGTTTTTAATGTTTTTTTCAAATTAAAGCATTTTTAGAATTGTAAAGATTTAAAAAAAAAGAAAACATCTCAGTAAATGAGATACATTTTTATTAAAAAAAAAATTATAGATTGTATTACGCTTGAAATTTGAAATATTTCGAAATAATGAAAAGACATTGAAATTTTTGGAAAAGGCGATGACATTATTAAATTCAAGGAATTCGTAGAGTTTCAGGAAACATTTGTAAATTTACATAATAGAAGGTTTGGTTTATAATCGTATTCCTTTGGAATATGCATGATCATGTTTTTTTTATTTTTCATAAGAATCTGGGAAATATAAAAAAAAAGAAAAATAAGGAAAAATCTTTATGATATAAAAAAAATTTCACAAATTTAGAAAATTTGAGTAGTTTTTATAATATTCAGAATTTTAAAAAGTAGAAAAACATACAAAATTCTCATGGATTTTAATATTTTATTGGAATTGAAATAGTTTTATAATTTTACGAATTTTGAAAATAAGGAATTATCTAAATGTATGAGATACATTTTGACATAAAAAAAAAGATTGTATCATCATAGAAATTTCGAACATTTAGAAAAATTGAGAGACTTTGGAAATTCTGGAAAAGGCGATCACATTATGAAGTCCAAGGAATTTGTAAAATTTAAAAAATTTTAATTAATAAATTTAATTTTTTTTGTGGACTACTGTATTGCTCAAAAATGTACATGACAATGTTTTTTTGTTTTTTCACGTTAATCTGAGAAATCTAAAAATAAATAGAAAAACAAGGTAGAATCTCAATGCGAAGAACAAACTTTTATAAATTTCGGGAGTTTGAATAATTTGTATAATGTTCTTGATTGAAAAAATTTTTTTTGATTAAAAAACATGAAAAATCTCTGAAATTGTTGATGATTCAATGAAATCCAAAAATTTTCAGAATTTGAGAGAATATTGATTGATTCTGTGTATTGAACTCATTTTTAAATTTCTTTGATTTGATGTGTGCATCGTAATAATGTTTTTCCAGTTTTTAAATAAATGCCGTGATAACTTAAAAAGTAATAGAGAATTATACGAAACATTGATAAATTCACTAAATTCTTTTGAAATTTGACAAGTTATGCGTACATTCATATAATATTTGGAACTTTGAAAACTTTGAATAATTAAAAACCATTAAAAATTCGAATATGGCCCATATATAAATATATAAAACTCGTGACTTGTGTTCAGTTTTATTTTTCCTCGAAACTACACTCTGAAAAATTTTTCTTGCGATTTTAGGTTAAAGTAACAGAAAGCACCAGTAGGTAACGGTATCATCAATTTAAGAAACTGGTACTGTAAATTTACAGAACCTGGTCTGTGAACTTACAGCACAAGTACCTTAAAAATAAGGCCAAGTTTCAAATCTTATATTACAGAAAAAGTACCTACTGTAAATTTAGGAGATGATACAGAATAGATATTTATGCTACAAAGAAGAAAGAGGATGATTCCAACGAGTGCGAAGTTGGAATCATCTTTCTCCTATGTAGCATACAATATTTTTTCCCATGCATTTACAAAAATAATGGCCACTTTTTTTGCGTGGAAGGTGGGAGGAAAATACACTTTTTTAAGGAAACTACAACATGTAATTTTCGACGCGACTTGGTTAATGTTGTGACAATTTGACAAAACAAAACAGAACAAACTTATGTACACAAGTTACGACTTATGGACAGTGTGAGTCGAGTGAGTATGGCAGTCGTGTTGAGTCGTTCGTAACTCGGTAGTACTAAACAA
>JAPYZL010177219.1:0-15579 GCA_030522825.1 Platygaster orseoliae
TTGGAGTACTTGGAAATCAGCGGGAGTTACCAATAAAACCCTAGGGAAATATTCATAAATCCCGGATCACAGGGAAGAAAGTTGCCTGATCCGTGATTTGTGAATGTTTCCCAGGGTTTTTGTTGATATTTCCCTCTGATTTCCGAGTACCCCAAAAAGGGGCTTTTGTTCCCGCATTCCATAGAAATGAGGTGGCCTTTTTTACGGATGCATGGGAAAAATATATTTTTGGAACAGTCAGTTAAATGTAATTGTTTAAACAAATTGATTTTATTGATAGCAATATTAATAATATGCCAGTGATGACTCCGGGCACGGGTTTGAGGAACAATCATCATTTAATTTCTTTCAAGACAAAGTTTATGAAAAATTTTAGAAAAAGTAGGTTAGCTAAAGCCTGATAGGAAAATTCTACAAACTTCTAAATTGTCGGTTGAGTAAGGTTACCTCGGGTTAGTTTCGAAAAACTTGCAAATTAAAAAAAAAACGTATGTTAACGAAAGTTTGTTCAAGTCAGTTTTGAAAAACTTGTAAATTGTGTAAGTAATGTAGGTTATCAAAGGTTTCTCTGAATATTCCAGAAGAAAAAGGTTAGCTTGTGTTAGAATTGAAAACTCTGGAAAGAGCAGGTTAGCTAAGGCTTGAAATGGCAAATTCTACCATGTTCCAATTTTCAGGTTAGCTAAGGCGAGGAGCCAAGAAATGGAATGTTCCAAAAGTAGTGGGTCACCCGAAGCAATTGAAAATTGCAAACTTCTAGAAATGTCGAAACAGTGTCTGAATGTCTGAAAGTGTCTGTTGCACGCGGGTCGTTTACGGCTTGCCCAGATTCCGACATTTTCACTTGGGTCAGTTAATGTAATAGACGTATTCGTGTTTCGAATCAGTGATTAATGAAAAGGGGAATTCTAAAGGGTAATTGAACAATAAGGGTCGTCCATATAAAAGCAATAATAACCTTACCGTAAGGTGTTTTTCACGATCAGCGAAAAGCAAGAAATTCTTCGTTTATTCAATATTTTTCGGACCCTATTTTTGTTCTATGCGTTCGCGTGAACTGTATCAGAACGTGGAAATTTCTATGCTCTAGACTGCGGCCGATCAAAGATGATACTTGGGTCCTAGCTTCCACCTGAGAAGAATACAATGTCATCTCTCTACCTTCACCAAGTAACTGGGAATCTACATGTGGCTCATTGGAGGATGAGTCATCCGAACCAGGTGAAGATGACGACGATGAGGATGTTGATAATGACGTTGATAGCAATGAGGATGAAGATGTTGAAGTTTTGCTCTCAGCAACTCCCACTGCGGTAGCTGTGCAGCTGTGTTCTTCAGAAATCTGGAATGTATTAAATAAATGTGTTGAATAAATTGTTGTTTATGTGTATACACAAATATGTTGTAGAAAAATACTAGAAAACCATAAAAAATCTTGAAAACACTGAAAACATAAAAAAGTTGGAAAGAAACATAACAAATACTTAAACTTAACGCACACCTAATTATCCTCAAAATCTTTGAAATCATCAAACATCAATTGGTATTTGCATTCCAGAGCATGTGATTTTTGGAATTGATTTGTAAATAGCTACAAAAATACTAGGAATCTAGAAAGCTTAGATATTTTAAAATTTTTTCGTATTCCATCGATACGGAACGAATAATTTTTATTATGATTTATTATTATCAATTTAAATTCTGATTTCTAGTGATTAATCTTTTTCTTTACAGGTCTAGGAACAAATCGCCTGGCAATAAACTCCCACTTTTTTGTATGCGTGTCTATGTTCCAAAATTCTTCAAAAAGATGAATTCGTTGGGCGTCAGATATTTTCGTGCTGCGCTTGAATTTGCATTAAGCAGTACACCTTTTTTGCAATTTCCGAGCTTCGATTTGAACTCCTTTCGCATTCTTATAGGCCTGACGTAAATGCCGTGCCTTCTTTGCTCGGTTTTCAACTCCATTTTCGACACTTCTTTTGCGTTTCTCGGAATTGGTCGTTATTTTCAAGTCGAACTGAGGCAGCATGGCAAACCGAGATTCCATTCTACCTTCACGAGATTCTCCGGACGTCTATTTAGCTGATCCGTTCTCAGGTTCTGATAAATATTCTCGTGCGTCCCCAACTGACCTCTTTGATTGCTTAGGTAAAAGTTTTTTCCTTTGTATTCTTCATCTCATTAACTAAGAACATTGTGCATCTGAAGTAGTCATTATACTGAGTCATATTTACTAGGTCTCAGCGCAATTTTGAATCCACAACTACAATGCTAGTGACAAACCGACTTACTCGTTCATCGCTACCTTCAACAGGAGTCCATGTTATCCCGTTATCGTAGAGATCACATAACTCTTCTACGACACTGTGCCAGAAGGGCTCGCAGTTCCCTACCCCGCACCTGCCAAAATCATATGTTTTCTCCTTGGAAAACGCGATAATTCATTAATAACGACCATCAATGGAACCACTTTTTGTCAAGAGAAATTCATTGCTACTCGCGAAGCGTCAGCCCAAAAAGTCAGTATATTTGAGAGAAAATCACAAGGAAATTCTCGATAAGTAAGTGAACGCTCCATTATTCATTAATTATTCCATTTTCGATCTCTAGGAGCCAAATTTATTGAATGAAGGTCGTAGAAACTCAGGCCTTCAACATTTTCTCTTTCAGATCTTTCACATTTTCTCTCAGTTGAAAGAGAAAATGTTGAAGGCCTGAGCTTTTACAACCTTCATTCAATAAATTTGGCTCCTAGAGATCGAAAATGGAATAATTAAATTCTCGATACATTTCGCCATCACGTATATCTTCCAGAGCGGTGTTGTTTTTGACCAACGTCTGTCATACTCTGACATTGACCGCATCTCTGACATACACAGTTTTAATTGTAACTTTTCCCTTACCGACAAACGAACCACAATGGAGGCGAAACATAGGGTATCGCTAGTTAGATTTGTTACGCCCTAACGCTTTTCATAATTGATACTTGTTTCGAGTATGTACTGGTTGGACCAGTATGTACTGACCCCCGTAGGGGGCAGGTAGCGGTGTCTGCACTTCCGACATTTCGCGCTGCTGGTTCGCCTTGCCGGTGGCTCCTTCACTCCGGGCCTCGCCGCCTGGGGCCGTTCGCGGTCTCCAGTCCTTGCAACCCACCGCGGGTCGGGGGGCCTTGGTGCCAGCGCGGCGGCCTCGCGCGCCCTCCTCTCCTCCAGGATGCTGACCAGCTGCTCGACTGGCAACACCTCCAACTCGCACTGTTCCTCAGTCCTCACATAGGGGGAGAGTGCCCCCCAACACCTTGGCTTTCTTATGTGCGTCGTGCAGCGAGACGGGTAGCTCTTGGTATCGCCCGACCAGCTGCTCTTGGTATCACCTGACCTCTTGATCTTCCGAGGTCCATGCGCGCCCGGCCACCCTCCACTTCTTGAGAAGCAGCTTCTTTCTCCAGGTGGGCAGCCCCATTAGCACCATCCACTCCCTGGGTCGCAACCAGGGGTCGAACTCCCGGTCCACCCTTGCCGCTTCCACGACCTCCGAGTCCTCCCTCCTGGCTCCTGTCTCCACCTCGGCCCCCTCGCTCCCTGCGGCCTGCTTGGTAGCGTCCACATTCTTGGGTCCCTCCTCCAGGTCCTCCCTTTCCTGGCGCGTGACGTGGAGGACTAGAGCGCAGGCCTCGTCCTCTTCGCTCTCCAACGCGAGGGCCTCGAGCTCCTGATTTGGCATGGGCTCCCCCTTGGCGGTCACGAATAATGCCTTGCTCGGTGCACCCGCCTCGCTCGTTGAGTCCTCCATGCTCTCCCACACTTGGGGGCCTTCCCGTGGATTCAAGGGCTCGAACACGGGCCACGATTGAATTCTTTTCACCTCCCGCATTTCTTGTTGCTCGCCCATCGGAAGGCGGTAGCCTCGCGCCCGTCACGACCTGCGTGTCAACTCGAAGTGAAACGAGGAATAGTGAATTAGAACTGCGAGAATGAGAGAGGTAAAGGATTGCGACTGAGAAGTTCCCGCCTTCGTACCCTCTCTCCAGCGCATTCCAGCTTGCCTTTTACCACTTTGCTCTCGCACACTTATACCTCTCTCTTTCTCGCAGTTCTAATTCTCTATTCTACAGAAAAGCATGAAATTTGACACAAACTATATGTCACGCATTACATGAACGACCTCAAACAATATGTTTTTAGCGAAGCTGAATTCCGAAATGCGGCGCATACCGAAAAAAAGGTTTTTTCAAATAAATGATAGTGAGAAAAAGGCATTTGGAAATAAAAGAGAAGAAAATTACTGCATTATGTAACTTACTAGAGAATCAGCGTAGGATGCGATAGGATCAGCCGTCGCCGATGAACTGCCTTACCTGGAAATCACAAAAACTGATGAAAACCGTGTAGTTATTATTTGTCTTGAAAGCAATAATCACTTATAATTACCGAATCGCGAAAGTGAGGTTCGTGGTTGTTTTCTAGCATACAACAGCACTGGTCGTGGTGTGTCGCGGTGACAATTTCAAGGCGAAATTATATGTCATGTCATTTGATGTCATCGAATATTGCGCGCGCTTCTTGAAGTTATTTAAAGCAAATCACAGCATGCTCACATTGTGATAATAAGTTTCAGTAGCGCGTTTTGAGATCGCACTGAGAAAGCACGTTGCGCTCACATACGTGATTCACATTGTGCTGAAAGTGTGATTCACACGATATTATCTGGGGGGCCATTACAGTAACAGAAAAACATATTGGAACCTGTTAGTTGTAACAGTATACAAACGCACGCGCATTTGTATTACTTTTTTGAATTGCATTCCAAAAAAATTTTAAGTGAATTGAGACTTATAGTATTTTATTTGTCATGTAGTTTTTCATTAGATTTTTAGGCAGGTTTTTGAATGTCTTGAAGTATAATTTTTAATGTCTTTCAACGTATCATGTTTGGTGGGGATATCTTTCTTTTTTTTTCAGAGGGTAAGATAGTGCTTCACGAGATTTTTGTGCGAATATGCGGAGATTATCCAACGTGTTCCCAATCGACTTTCCAGCAGATACTTTTGATTGTTTCTTAGGTGGAGCAGTATCATTTTCCATGGATGTGTCACCTCATTTCGACGGATTCCTTATATCTCAGCCGCTACTTGTCATATAAGTGATTTTTTCCCAAACCCTGTAGCACGGTTTTATTCATGTTGCGTGAAACAAAGGAAAATACTAAGTATGAATACGGTCCCCGATTTTGAAAAAAATTCTCAGTAGGTCAGTGTATATAAACAGAACATGTTATTCATGCAAGGTTGAAATTTGAACTTGAAATAATCAATTTAGCCACATTCCGATTTATTGTCGCTTTCATATTTTACGCATAATGTTACTCGACAGAGTTCTGAAAGTTTTCCTGCTTCTTTTCTCTAGACAGATGTGTAGGTTATACTCGTGTTTAAAAAATTGCGAATTTTTAACTATGCCTTAAGCTAATTCATCCCACGGTGTTATTTTATAGTCGTAATGAAAGTGACACATGAAAATTGATCTATGAATAAATTTAATTCTTTCTTATTGATTTTCGGAGAAAAGTGCCAAATTGTTGAAGTTTGTTATTTATTATATTGAATCTTTTTGTTGAGGAAAAATCACATATCTTTGTTTTTTACTTGAAATTTCAATTTGTAAAAAAAATTTTGTTTATCAGTATCCATTGTGTGAAGAGCTGAGTAGTTCCTTTGCTTGTACAGACAGGACCAAGAAAAGCGATCACTTTAATTGACCCTGAAAACCCTCGTTGGTCGTTGCGAGATTAGGGGAAAATGTTTCAAGTAAAAGTAAAATAAAATCTGTAACAAAAAATTACGTTTATGCTGGTTTATTATAAAACCAAAATTTCAAATGATTACAGGTAAACGTTTTGATTAACTATAAGTGCATTCCATACATCGTACCTCGCATACTTAGGCGCAAGAAAATTTAAGAAAGTTAAAATAGAAAAATCAAAACTCCGTGCATTGGCTCTGACAACCTTACCGTGTATTCTGACATGTCACTTTAGAATTTCTATATTTCCTGTCTGCAAAGAAATTCTCAGCAAGGATACGGCTTCTGTACTCGAATTATCCGAGATTAATGCGCGTGCCCTGTGTGTGCTCTTCGAACGTTGCGTCTGTGATGCTGTAACAAGCTAACGTTCTGCATATTTCATCGCGTCGCTGAGTGCCGATGTTATATGATCCAGCGAGATTTTCCGTAAGAACATATCCAGCTGGAACGGCTACGTGGTAGTTGGCTACCGGCGCGGCTCCTTCATTGGCCAGAGACATCATAACATTTCCAGAGATATATAAAGAAGGTACCTCCTCGAAGAGGTTGTGTGTGTCCTGTGTGACCGTTGCGGAATGGTATTCACCGAATCCGCCTGTTTGTGAGACCGGCAGGTTTGGGACTTCGAGTTCGGTCGTATTGCCCATTTGATCGGTGATGTTTCCTACTTGTTGAATGTAGGCGCCGATGGGCTGAGGCACGTTGAATTTCGTGTTTTCAACTGTTTTCCAGATCGATTTCTCCGCAGTTGTTAACGCCTGTCTCGCCTGCTTGGACTTTACTCCAATTAGTCTTAGCTACGACATTGCGGTCGAGTAATAACCCAAATCGGCGCGAGCAATTCGCGGTCCATCATGGGGTTGTCGACGCTCATTTGGTTGTGCACTTGATCTAATATATTGTGCAGGTTAGCGTAGGTTGCTGCGAATCGAACCTCTGGTTGGTTCGATACTACCGCTACTTCAATGCCGAAGATTGACTCCTCCAGCATAGGTTGGTTCCGTTGCGGGGTCGGATTCACATTCAGATGTAAGGCCCCAGGTGGTAAGGGGATCGGCGATTTTGGCCCCAATGGTGACCGAGTAAGTCCTTTCGGTTTTGGCCGAGATTTTTGATTCAACCTGAATGCTTCGGGTTTCCCTTTGTAATTCGGATTGATCATCTTAGCTTGATCGCCCGTCAGTCCGTGCGCTGATTGTTTCCTGTTCGTCATTTTCGGTTGCCTTATAGTGTGTTGAGGTTACTCTTCTCCAGATACTATTGTAAACTGGGGCTCGAAAGTCCTTCAAGGTGACCTTGACGATAGCTTGGAGTTCCAAACGTGCAGATTATACGTTTTATAAAAGTATCTGCTGTAGTAGCAGCGCTTGCGTCGGTGAGAGGTACGCCTATGCAATATTTTTTCACGAGATCTTGCATTGTTAAAATATAACGATTCCCATTTTCTGTGCTTGATAACGGACCAACTGAATCTAGAGCAATCTTTTCAAACGTGGTCCCAGGAGTGTCGGTTATAACCAAAAGTTTTTAAATTTTTTTACGTGTAAGTTTTTTCAATTTGCATGCCAAACAACGTGCGATATAATTTCTTATATCGTCTCACATATTTTCCCAATAATATTTTGAACGAATTCGGAGATAAGTTTTGTTATGACCTTGGTGTCCTCCAACAGCAGAGCAGTGAAATTCTTCAATCAGTTTGTACCTTTGAGATATTTTTGCAAGCTGAATTTGACCATTTAAAATTATTATTTTGATCGATTCATCTCTAAAAAGTCTGTAAATTTTGTTTTCAAATTTTTTCCAAGGAATTTGATTCAATTCTTCAAATTTTGGAATGTTTATTCTTAAAATTTTAAGCTATTTTTAATTTATTTTATCCATTTTTTATTATTTTCCAAGTTTCATCTAAAGTTTTGATTTAATTACAATTTTGTATACAGAATGCAAAATGATACTTTCTTCCAACTTTTTTATATTCAAAATTCACAAATTTAATTACTTCAAAATTTTTCACTTCACGTCTTTTATAAAACTCTTTGGAAGATTCATATAGCAGTTTGTTATATGTGTTCAAGAAAAGAATTCAGTTATCATGGCTCATAAATAAACGGTCTCTTGTTTCATCGATATTTCTTCCAAAGATAATTGACACACGTGAAACGTGTGTCAATTGTCAAACGAGTTTTACAATTGACTCTTCGCATATTTTTCGAAAATCTAAATCAAGAAATGATTCGGCTGCACTGTCTGATTTCAATACGATATCAAGACGTTGCCTACGCAAATCAACGTTCCCGGTATACAAAAAGGTTAAAAATATTCCAATCACCTCACTAGGAAAATCGTTGATTATGATTTTAGAGTCTTGCACTTCTTTCCACGAATGATTAAATGTGGAGGCGAAATACTCTGATTGAGCCACGAGAATCGCACTGTGCACGTTGAATATGAGTGTCGGTGTGATGATTAAAAAGTTTGACTGCTTTCCCGTAAAGAATACATTTTTGCAACCTTTTGCAAAAAAAGTAAGTTGCGTACCTTCAAGACAGTCGATGCTTCCCGACAAACGGTATAATATTTCAATTTTGATTAGGAATGTACCGTCATTCCTTGTTTTCTCTTCTGGAAGGTTGCATTCTCTACTGTTGTGATGGAAAATGTGCCCGATATCTTCATAGAAAATTCGATTGTAGTATTCGATTTTATTTGAATAAACCCTCGATGTGAGCACGACATTCAACATCTGGTATAATCTTCTCGTCTATTTTACGCGTAGTTAGTTTCCACATAAAATTGCGATCAATAAAATCACGCGAACTGCACTCATCACCATTTTCTTTTAAACTACCGCGTAGAACTAACTCAAACAGGAACATCATTTAACGAATAGAGCACATTCTGATGTTTTCGATACACACTCGGGCTCGCCTCTCCGAATTCAGCATGGCTCGCCAAATCTTCGGTCCATTGAGGCCGTGAAATGCCACTTCTAATCTTTCATCAAATTCTTAAATTTATTGAATTGGTGATCGGTATACCACGGATTTTACGTGCCCTCAGAGAAAGTACTCGAGTGGATTCAAGACCGGTGATCTTGGAGGTTATGGCGCTGGACCACAACGACCGATCCATCGATTTGGAAAGTTGTCATTGAGGACCTCCCTTGCCACGAGGCTGTGATGTGGCGGAGTTTTATCGTGTTAGAACCACATTTCCCGTCGCAAATCCAACGGAATATCTTCCAATAGAGTAAGCAGTCGGTTGGAAAGGAAATCTGCATAAATTCGTCCATTTAATTGGTCCCCCATCCTCCAAGGTCCAATCTTGATTAAATTCGAAATTTTTTCCTATTAATTTACGCTATGAATTTTTTAACATCTTATCCAGCTTACTGAGACAACATTTGATGATGTACCATAAAAAATTAAAATTTTCATTGATTTTTTATAATGCAAATCAGGAGTACGATTAAAGTTTATAAATTTTATGTTGCAAGTTGAAAATCTTAAAGAAAACTATTCTCGTTTTATTACGTGGTTTAAATTCATTACACTAACTTTTTCCATTAATCGAGTTGCCATTTATAACTAAATAACAATAACAAATGAATAACTAGAGAGTGGAAATTTCACTATCAATAAGTTTATTGATTTAATTGTGTTGAACCTCGAATTTACTACATGTATTCATTGTAGACTAGGCAACTTTTACATTTGAATGCGGATAGCAAATGAAATCACCGTCAAAAAATAACCCAATTTGTAGGGTATCACGAAAAAGGCTATTAGTTTATACTGTAAGGTATTGCGATATATATTCAATTGCTCACGTTTGACAATAACTTTCTCGGCCTGAGACAATCTGCAAGCGTTCTGAGAAACCCGGTACATCATCCTTCAAAATAATTCGTACCTTCATATCGATTCGCTTCGATTGTGAAGGTTCATATTCGTCGATCATTTTCCTAACGTCATTTCTCTTCCTAAAACTCTAACTGATTCAAACTTGCCTCTCATGGTCTGCTCTTAGTATCATCATTTTTCGTTACAAGTTTCACTGTCATTGGAGTAAGACGTGGTGAGGGGATCGTTCTATTCATTCCTCCTCCATCGTAGACACTCTTCCCTTTGAGCGTACAGACTTCCGATTTTCTAGTTGGAGTTGTTGGTTTAATTGGCATTTTTTGCTTACTGTACCGGATCGTTGAACTCCCTGAAGCGTGTACTAGTTCTTCCGTCAATATAAACTCATGTCGTGTATGCGGTCGTAATCTTTCTGTCCCTGATCTCAAGATATTTAACTCCTTCTCAAGCCACTCATCCCGTTCTGCCAGTCTATGACAGCTCTCAACGATCCCGAGGTAATTCGATTCCATTAGCAAGATATTGATAGCGAAGCTTCGATACGTTCGCCATCCCATTAAAAGGTCTAGAACGCACGTCTGCTCCAATCTGCGAATTCCAACATGTCCGATTGTTCTGCTGAGGTAATAGTGCCCATTTAAGCATCATTCGTCAGCTCTACCCGAGACTATTCTACTTCCCATTTCATATAAGGTGTGAATTTCTGCCCCTATCCGCGTCACCACTTTTTCCTGCAATTCCGATTTCATCACGAATTTCCTTCCCCATCCCTGGCCCTTTACTTTGCCTTCCCCTTTCATCGACTTAAAAAGTATAAACTTGTCCATTGACCTGTCATAATCGATGCGATATTCCGTCGTTTTACCAATATTCAAAGTAGTCCCATTCGACAACTGACGATCGGCCCATTGCTGTAACTCGAATGTCCAGTCTCCAATTCCATTTAATGTTACTTCTTGATTCCCATTCGCGTATTGGAAGCATCGACCCCATACCTGCCGAGTGTATGGGTCCAACACATCCTTAGCGACTCGTCCTGTCGTCGTGTTCATCATTTCGTCCATAGCTTATGCTTTTATGCTATCCGTTAGGTTCAAAATAGAATTAAACAATGTGATTCCAGCGTGAAAAATTTTTCTGTCAACACAACTCCTATCAACTGCCTTCTTCCTATCACCAGTTCTCCCTGTCATTCCAGATCTACTTCTCATCATCTTCTCAAATATCTCAAGCCTCTCTTTCAATTCACGAATATTACGCGCGCCCTGTTGAACAACCTTACTAATCGCATCCCCATCAATACCGTCAACTATATAATGTATGATCGATTCAATTTCCATGTTTACCTGCGCTCCGATTTCCAACATACGGTAACAATACTCTAGATAAGTCTCGTCGTTTCTCTTTCTTCTTTGTTGTAGTTTCTGATGAATTTCATGGCTGTTGACCTTGGGTGCAAATTCTTGTAGCAACGCAGCTTTGATCAAGCTCCAAGAATGCTTGCAATTCTCGTACTCGATAAAAAGTTTTGCCGAACCTCATAGTAGTTTGCGAGCGTAGACTGCCTTGTGTAAGTTTTCCCAATCACACAGCTCTGCCATATCTTCGAGATCGTCGATCCATCGTAGTACATGTCGGCCGTCATCGCCGCTGAAAGTGTCAAGGGCTTCGCCTGCGTCCTTCAATGTCATCGTCGGTTGTCGAATCATATGTCGTCGTTAGTCGTAGTTCGGTAGAGATCGGCCTTTTTCGTGCCTCGTTTCGCGATTGCCATAGAAATTCGATTCTCCATCATAGCGTTCGCGCGTCTGTGTTCGTTCCCGTAGCGATCGTACATCTTCGTGCTCGCGTCGTTTGTCGTGTGTACTCGGCGAGTTTCGGGTATCATCGAATCCTCGAGTATCACCATATCTACATCGTCCGTCGTGTGTACTCGGCGAGTTTCGGGTATCATCGCATTCTCGAGTATCACCGTATTTCCGTCGTTCGTCGTGTATACTCGGCGAGTCTCATTTTTCATCGTGTTCTTGCACATCTTTGGATCCTCGTCGCTCGTTCGTAGTATCTTCGCTCTCGCTAGAACTCACGCCACCTTCCTTCGTCCCTTTCTTTCCGTCATTCTCGAGTCCCTGATCATTTGTTTTTTCCGCGTCTTTATTCAAAGCCTGAGCTAAAACATCTTGAAGTCGCTGCTTCAACACTCCTTTTTGACCGGCGTCTGAAAGACCTCGCTCCGTAAGAATTTCTTTCAGCTTGTCCAATTTCAAACGGCCAA
This sequence comes from Platygaster orseoliae, assembly GCA_030522825.1. NCBI lineage: Eukaryota > Metazoa > Arthropoda > Insecta > Hymenoptera > Platygastridae > Platygaster > Platygaster orseoliae. The sequence continues at coordinate 11,952 of JAPYZL010177219.1, forward strand.
TTTCTTGGAGTAGCTTCTCGTCGCTGAGTGCCGCCATTTTTCATGTCTTTCAGCTCATGGAATGCACTAGGGATGTTCGATACTATTGGCTTTTCTCTCTCGCTAAACGACAGCTATAATAAGCGAGAAAAGGACACAATGCGGTATCGAACATCCCTAGAATGCACACGCGTCGACTTAGCCAAACCGATTGCGATCTTCGACTTTTCGCGATCCCGGTCGAGTACCCAATTTGTAGGGTATCATGAAAAAGGCTATTAGTTTATACTGCAAGGTCTTGCGATATATATTCAATTGCTCACGGATACACGCTAGACGACCGTTCTTCGAGGACTCTAATCTAGGACTGCCGCCTTCCCCCCTTTCGAGTCGCTCCCTACCCACACGCATACGCTCACACACACATCCATTCTTGCAATATTACCAGTTACATTAGTGCACAGTGAAAACACATCTTTAGTATATTTTTTAATGAATTACGAAAGCATCATTGACCAGCCCTGCCCAAATGTTTCGGCCGAATTGGACTTAGAATCTGTCTGCCCAAGTTGCGTGAGGATTTTCATTGTCCCAAACGTGAAAATATTGTGTGTTGCAGAAACCGCTACGCTCAAATTTCACTTCGTCTGTCTTATATATTTGACCAACAGGCGTCCTCGATTTGAGGACTCTCAAGGTTGAGAGGGTGTAGTCAGTGAGACGCAGATTCCAAATAACATCTTCGATTTATTCAATTACTCAAAGTCAATAAGAAGAAATAGTTCACAAAAATTCTTATGAACTACCTGAGGTTGCGGGCTCCTCGAACAGGGCGGCTTTTTTACGGGGAAAAAGGATGGCGAGCGGTCTCGGTTCGATGGCGCCACACTCCTTTATATAGCCACGATTCTTTCATCCAGTGTGAGCCTCTGACCCTCGGGGCGGGCGGCAGGGATAGCAGGTGGAGGTAGACCCTGTTGAAGACGCTGGTCCTCTATGAGTGCCCATCGGAATGCCTCCGGAAGCTCCTGAGTCGTACGCTCCGGCTGTATTCGGGGCTGAGGTACTCGGCCTGAAGGTCCCGGTTCCGAGACCTGGAGAATTACCGCAGCCGTCTCGCCTGTGAGATCTATTTTCTCGAGTACACGACCTCATCGAGCTGTGCTCGGACGGTCCCTTCGTGGGCGAGAAGATCCTGATGTCGACAACGGGTTCCGGGGAACGGGCCGTATGCTCCCGACAGGCTTGACGCTTCCAGGATTCGTCGAGACTAGCAGTGCAGCTGTTGGCCGGTGTGCCAGGAATCATAATATCACCGTATGGCAACCCGTGCAGGATTATCGGACGACGGGTTTGTCAATTGACGTGGTTTAACCCTGGTTGCTGATACTCGGAGCGTCGTACCACAGTGGCGGCAGATACCATGGATATACGAGGAGCCAATCCTCCATACTCGGCTTGGTTTTTTAACCCTCCTTTGCTTGGAGGAACCGTAATCTGGTGTTGGCTTCTTCCGTTGCTCAGTCAATATCCCAAGAAGCGCTGCTCTTAAATCGGCAGGCAACGACGTAACGCCGGGAATCCGCCCTTGGTCGTACTTGATCCACACCCAAGCTTCACTAAACCCCCGACTATCGAACTCTTTGAATCCAGCCTGGGAGGAGATTCCCTGAGCCTTTTCCCAGGCCTTTGCTTCCGATAAATTTCTAGGACTGATCGATGTCACTAGGAGAGGGAAGGGAATAATAAATTATAGTTCCGGACTTCGAAAAGTCTAAGTACATTTGGTTAGAATTGCCGGAATCCGCAGTGGTGAACACAAAATAAAACAGCTCAATTAGATTCCTCTATGCTTCTTTTATTCGGAAGTCGTACATATACCTAGAGTTATCCTAACTAAAACGCAATTAATTCATATCGTAAATCTATCAGTTGACGTCAAAACCCGGTCGTTCCCGGCGTGGTGGATAGTAAACTAAAATGAAACAAATATAATTCGAAAAAAAATTTATATACCCAAACGGTAAGGAAATCAACTCCACTTCGTTCAAAAATCGAAATCTATTCTCAATCTACCATTCTTCGCTGCTGCAAGGAATATGTTTAATACTGAAATACCAATAATTTCTAAAAATCTCTATACCCTATCGCATATCAAATGAATTCTAATTCATGGTCCATCTGATAACTCAAAACCCTGATCCTCCTTACTGTAGCAAATAGGTTCAAAATCAAAATACCAATCATTAAAAAAAACTCCTTATACTATAATCCATATGAAATTAATCCTTATTTGTGAACCATCGAATGATTCCAAAATCTCGGTTTCCCCTTTCAAATAATTTTCAGATATCCCCTCATTGCATCTTTAATATACAGATATAACTAGCTATTCTATCCTTAGAACTCTACGTCTATTTCTCCATTGGTCATAATTGAACCGATTTCCTTTTCAAAAAATCCCTCTGATTATTTCCTACTTGTATATTCACTATATAGATATATCCAGCTGTTCTAATTCTTAAATCCTACATGAAACCTTCTTTTCTATATGCTAGTCCAACCAGTCTCCTTTGCAGAAAGCCTGGTACTTATACGCAAAGTCGCGCATCGCAGTCTTAATTTGGCCTAAATACATAATAAGCCAGGTGTCTTGGTTCAAGCCCTCAATGCCTCTTGCCTGTCCCTCCTACCTATAGGTTTCCTGTTCGTCTGGTACATAAAATAACGTGTTGAGATAAGCTTGATGAGTCTTCGAATATATCTTAGAGATGAAGACCTTGTCGAGGGTTTCTCTACATACTGCATCAACCGTCTCCTGCCTGAAGTGGTTGTTCCACTTCGACGCGTCGACGCAGATGTAGAGTGGGACGTTTCCTGGATATTCCTTATCGATTGTGCTTAACGCATACAACTTCTTCACCAGCTCGAGCTCTGATAACGTCATCGGCTGCTCGTCACTGTACAGGTCTAGGTATCTCATCGCATTATGCTCCTGCGCTAAGTACCTCATCCTGTTGTGAAATGTTTGGCAGCCAAATCAACGAAATTTTTCCTTGAGTTCTTTCTCTCTGGGAACTATTCGAATAACGAAATATCGAGGAGTGAAGAGAAATCATGAGATTGGTCATATTGCTTTATGAATTTAACGTGATTCGTTGCTGATTGATCATGCATTAAGAAATATAGGAGTCGTGTATTCCCATCTGAGCTTTGGATCGTCAATGACTCCCTCGATGTACTGACTGAAGACCTGACTTCGAAACAGGGTGATAGTTTTGTCTTTCAGGAATTTAATGCTGTTTTCCAAGTCATCAAATTTTAGGTTTGGCAAGAGCTCCACGAACCCGTAATCATCGATACTCGTTTCACCGTATTGCCGCCTTATCGCCACGCTTTTGAGATCTTTATTCTCCATCTACGCTTGGCGCATAGCCACGGGGCAATTAATCGAGTTAATGTGAGCTGGAGGCCATTTTCCGCACCGCAACACTTCATTCCGTATACAGGGTGTAATTTAATCACCGCAACTACCGAAAACCATAGAATCTTCATGCGATTCTAAGACGATTTTTCCTTTACCATTTTTCAAAATTCGCAAAATTTAATTTGTTAATAATTAAGGCTTTTGGAGCCGTTAAATGAAGAA
>JAPYZL010177233.1:0-14789 GCA_030522825.1 Platygaster orseoliae
AAAAGTGGCAAAGGACTTCTCGACTCAGAATAAAATGGAGAAAATTTCGGCAAATTTTGGTCCGTGGTGTCTACCCCCACTCCTCGGAAAAGTGCGTTTGTTAGCTAACTTTCAAACTCGAATATCTCAGCCAATTTTGAATTTTATGAAAAGTGGAAGAGGACTTTTCAGTTTAGAAAAATCCAAAAAAAAATTGTTTAAAATATTGCACGTCAATTCTGGGACATCCTGTATTTTCCCTGATTTTCTTCAGTTTTTAGTCTTTCAAACAATTCTGTAGTTTTTTTTCCTCCGCCTTCATTATGTAACAATTAAATTCATAAGTTTCATGAATGTCCGTAATCACGAATCAAATTACGTTTCGAAACACTTAAGTAAAAAGTGAGGCCGGGTTTGGAAAGTTGAAATGATTTTACATACAATATTACTAAAGCCTAAAACCATGAAAACTCGACAAAGGCATTTTTCTTTCCTTTTCTAATGATTTCATATAAACCGTATGCCTGCATGTCCCAACCGACAGGAAGTTTCGCCGGAGAATGAAAACAAACCGAAAAATTTCAGAGGCCCTAATGATGATGGGAGGATTTTATCATTATTGGCTCTGAGAAAAGTTTGATCGATTTTGCTTCAAAAATTCCTGCTCTCCACTTTCGGCTCCGAGGCTGTCAGTTAACGACCACATGCAAATTTTCAAAACAATCCGCTGTTCTTACTACTCCCACTCTACAAACTGTTGATGGAAATTTCAGTGTGTCACTGATGGATAATTGAATCATTGTGTGACGTGAAAGGATGTGATTTCAAGTGAATTTGGAAAAATATATTTTATATATTGACTTGTTGTAATAATAAACATGAAATGGTTATACAAGTTTTTTTATTCATTCACAAATACAAGCTTCCTTGGTCATTATCGTTCATGTGGAATGTCGTTGGGATGATGGAGAGTAAGTAGTTGAATTTTGTATAAAAATGTGCAGTAGTGAGTAGTCTAGTTACGAGCCAATGTGATGGTTATGTTGATGAAAGGGTCTTGGCCAGCGCCCGAAGCAGATATATTTTCTTGGCGTATACGAGCTGTACACTCCAACAATTGATCCTCGTTACACGTCGTCGGCTCGACGTTGCCTGTCGCGTCTTGGAAATTACTCGTCGTTCCGTTGTTCCATCTTAACGGCACGTGCTGCTGCTGCTGCTGCTGCTGCTGCTTTTTATTTTTTTGTCCAGAGCATTTTGACGATCTGTGAATGAAAAAAAAAATCAACTTGTAATCTACCGCTTAATCACATAACAAGTTATTATTTGCGCCGCCAGAGATGGCGCAAAACTCACGACTTGCAAAAGTTGCCGATTAATAGGTTCTTGGCGTCGAGCTGGTAAAACTCGGTATCCCGGTTCTGGCATAGCGGGTTTTTCTTAATGTAACTCGTGTTTTTGCGCTCCCGTGTCGGCGAGGTTTCGCCTTGTTGAAGCTGAATCATGGTGGAGCTTGAGGAGACGCTCCTCCGTACGATGGCAGCAGGCTGCAGCAGGCTGTCTTCACCATAATAATGATCATCATGGTCGTGTCGGTGCAAGCAACCCACGAGTAACTCGGTGCCCGTTTGTACCGACAAACTTGGTCGTGAAATGCTATTATTACCAGCAGCAGCAGCCCGTGAATCTGTGAATTAGTATTAGCAGCTAGACTTTAGAGGAGGAGGACGCAAAACTAGACGACTATTATGAAAAAAAAGTAAAAATAAGGTACTAGTACCAAAGAATTTGGCGGGGTCGACGGGTGGGGGGCCGCCGGGGGTGGTAGCAGTGGAGGAGGAGGAAGAGAGCCGATAGATGAGTTGCTTGGCCGCGGGCTCGACGATGGCCGCGGCGACCCTCGTGCCGATGTGGCACCTGATGGATTTGCTCGTGGTGAAGAGGGCTCGATTGTTCTTGTCCGCGTGGAATAACATTATGTAGAGTTTCGGGACGAACAAAAAGGCCAGAGTCACGGAGGCACTCAGCGTCACACACAGGCACATCGTCATCACCTGCAGCAGCCCCGCGCGGTCATCGATAGAGTCACTCGCAATTACATCTCGATATACTATCAATGAGGATTATTATTTATTATTATACCTTGGTCTCGCTGCCGATCCATACGACCAATGATGCAATCCATATGACACAAGTCGTGTACTGTTGATAAGGAAATGTAATATTTATTAATCTCAACTTGTATGCCGCCGTCGCTGCTACAATAAGTATTATTACGTATAATATGGTGAATTTCGCTTATTCTAATGAGTATGATTTAAAAAAGCAATAAGCTACCATGGCGAAACCAATAAATTTGGCCTCGTTGAAATTCTCGGGCAAATTGCGGGTCTTGATGGCGTACAAGGTGCAAAGGGCGAGGAGAAGAGCGTCGCAGGCGAAGGGCGCGAGGAAGGCCCTCGGGCTCGCGGCGCAGATCAAGACGGCCCGATTGAGCGAGGGATACTCCAAGCGGGGCTCCGGTCGCTCCGCGATCAACATCCCCGTTGCCACCGCCGCCTCAATCATCACCAACCCGCAAGTTATAACGATCTGCCCATTAAAAAACAATATTGTTTTTTATCCATTTTTAACTCGTTTACAAGTACAAATTTTTCTTATTAAATTCTTCTCAAGCATTTCATTAAAAAAGTTTTTTCTGCAGACACTTTCTTTTTTCAAACCAATTTACTTGACAATTTTTTAGTTCCTTTTTCAATTACAGTAGATTGTCAAAATTTTTTAAATATTTTCCAACACCCATGCATAGCACAAGCGTACTAACACGCGTTAGCCGCGGTGCACGAGAATTTCTAATGAAAATCAATTCTTCATTAAAAGCGATTCCATATTTTTATAATATTGTCAAATTTCGTATAAGAATTGATATATTAAAGAAAAGTGCATGGCTGAAATATTTTTTTAAAAAACTATCACCAGTTTTTATACGAAAAATTCTTGTTGCAAGTTTTTTTTATTACAAGACGCATCAGTTGTGATGAGATATTTCAGAGAGGAACAAGTATTTTAACGAAATATTATTAAAAAAATAACGTTTAATTTTTTTGTATTTTTTTAGAGCAAGATATTCAGCAGATTAATGTTGTGTAATATTAATTGTAGTAAGCAATAGGCTTATAATAATAATAATAATAATAATAATAATAATAATAATAATGATGATGATGATGATGATGATGATGATTTCGCGTTTTTTTGCAAAATTATAAAATATAGGAGGCTGTTGGTTGCTTGTTACCTGGGCCGGGGTTGACATAAATCGGGGCTTTCGCGTGGGAAAGCGTTTTTTCGAGCCGGCGAGTATCCGTGCGATCCTGTTGGTCTTGGTCAACAAACTCGCGTAAATCATGGCAAAGCTGATGCCTGGCATCGAGCGACTCAGCGCGCACGACACTTTGCTCGGCTTGGCCAATATCGGCAATACCTGTGCAAAATTATCAATTATTTTTTTGATTATATTTACGAAAGACGAGCTACTAATAATGATAATAAACAACCGAAATGTGAGCCAAGGCCATGCCGACGAGAATGAAATAGCTCAACTCGCGAGTGCTGGCTTTGACGACCGGCGTGTTGTTGAAGCGAATAAACACTGCGAAGGTCGTGAATGTCGCGACCAAGCCAAGAGCGCTGAAACTCATCGCGACGACAGCTTCGGCGTCGTTCCACTTTAAATACTCAGCCTCCATCATGTAGCAATCTGCAATTGCCAACAAACAAACCACCCTCAACAACCTGAATAATAAACGTTAATAATAATAATAATAATAATAATAATAATAATAATAATAATAATAATAATAATACCTGTTTTATTCTCATTGGGCCAGTGTCCAGCGGGGCACGATATGCAATCCATTTGGTATTGGTCCGTGTACTGCCAACTCTCGCACCGCATGCAAGCCCAACAGCACTTCTTCTCTTGCCCGCCCGTCTTGTAATTCTGTGCCATCGCATTTCAGCTATTGACAAAACCTGTGCAAATCGTAATAATAATAGGTACCTTAATGTATCCCATCGGGCAAGGCTGAGAGCACACGCTCTTGACGAGGAGCTCGGGGTCGCGAGACTGTGGGTAGCTGGAGAACGTCAAGCTCCCATTGTTCCAATCCCCGATTTGCACGTAGCCCCAAGTCCCGTTGGCCATCAATTGGTAGTTTAGGATCTCATACCTGAAAAAGATTCGCGACGATAATCCATGGCAACCCAACTCATCCGAGAATCAAACTTTTGAAAAAACGCGTTTCATCAGTGCGCTAATTTATTTTTTCCAAGTTTAGTATTTAATGCGCTACGACGCTTGAGGTTTCATTCAACTTTAATTTGATTTATTAATTCATTATTAATTATGAATTATTAGGGTTTTTAAAAATAATTCGCAACATACGTGACACTAAAATAAAAATATTTCAAGGACCAAGTCATTTCGACACAAGCGCTGTATTTTTTCGTTTTTCCCGTGTATAAAAATAAGGATTGTAAAATAAATGCTGTTAGCTCTCACTCACAAGTAAATTAAAAAAATAGCATTTTTTTTTTTGGAAATTTTACATAATTTTACGATAAATCTGAATAGCGATGAGTATTAGTTTGAAGGCCCCTTGTGTGCACTGTTGAATTCTCGCCGTTTGAACATTAACTACAAAATACATGATGTACATCATATTGATGGAATTTTTCGATAATCTATTCTCCATCTCCATTGGATGTGATTGTATCGAGTATCGCTGCGCACGTCGTGTTGCAACAGTAAACAATGAAAGCTGTTGGGATTATTATCATGCTGTCGCTGCAGTAGTACAAGTCGGCTTTGGTCAGGCTCTCGTATGCAGTCTCTCGTCCCTTTTTTTTTATTTTTTAACATGTCTATATTACGATTCATAATTGGTAATAAAAATGCAAGATCGGGGATAGGATCGATCGATTTAGCAACGAAAAAAGGAAGAAAAAAAAAGAGTGTCTTTTTGTAATGTTTTTGTCTAATTTGTACAAGAGGCAGCAGCAGCAGCAGCACATACGCACCGACCTGCCTGGGGGATCTCCTCGGCGATCAAACTCGACTACTTCCTCCATGAATGTGAAGCTCACGTTCATCAAGTAATCCTGTAACGTCATTCATTTTTACATAAAAAAAATATGTTGTTGTTGTTGTCTGGACTGACCTTGAACAAGGTGCCGTTGAATGGATATATTTGGTTGCAAACGCCTCGGTATCCCCTGCCACAAACATCCTGGAGCATGTTATCCAGGCCGTGAGCCATCGCCCAAAACGACTTGATGACGAAGCTCATTTTCGAATCCTGCTTGTATCGCTCCGATAATTTTTCCTTGCCTACAGGAAAACGAGTTGATTCGTAAAAATGAAAAAAAAAGAGCAACTCGTATAACAGTGGTAGAAGGTACCTGTGCAATTAGTGGCAACAAGGGTTGTGGTGGTGGCGTTTGCGGCGGAAGAGTTGTTTTTGCTGGCGACGGCGTCGAAAAATCCCGGCAGCGTGCAATTAAACCTCGACTGCCAAAACTCGGCGAACCACGGATTTCGCGAGTTGTTGAATGGGTTCAATGAGAAATAATGATGCTGGAAATGTTGAATGTACGGCGAGTGGATTCTGATGGAGAGACTCGTCCAAGCTTGCGACTCGAGGGATTCCACGACGTCGTCCCGGTCCGCCCACCCGTCGCTTAAACAACAATTACATCAAAATTTTCATTATTATTATTATTATTATTATTTATTTATTTTACAAATTGATATTTATTCATAAATTATTTATTATATTATTTATAAATTACTTATTTAGTTGCACTAAAATTATGTAAAACACTTATAAAAGTATAATTTCATTCCAGTCTATTATACTTTACACGATAAAACAACTACAAAATTAAAATAATCTACAAGATTTCATTTGTTTTTGTGTAATTGACGTTACAATGTCATTGTTTCATATTTATGGTCCAAGTAAATAGCAGTTGATTAATTCTCGATTCCGAAAATAGAACCAACATTTTAAGAATCGATACAAGTTTGAGAAATTTTGCACTTTTCATTCAAGGGAATAAAAAATTCATCAATCATCAACACAGACTACTGTGATGTCAAAATATAAAACTGAGTTTTTTTTAGAGTTTCTAAGGTGAGAGAAAAAGTCAATCGATGAAATTTAACATGTATAGCAATTATTTCACGAGTTGAAATCTTGACTTGTTGGTCATTCGATTTTGAGTTATAGCGTTCCGGGATTCACGAATCTTTGAATGCTTCAGCATGCTATTTAGAAATACAAACAACATTAGTGTTATGCTTGTTGTATGAATATAGTACAAAATGAAGAGTGGAAAATTAAAAAATCAATCATTTCGAGATGACCAAGTTTTTTTTTCTCAATGGTTTGCATGGAAAAAAATGTATTTATTTGAAAAATGATTATTTTCAAGCATTAATGAATTTTTGATTTCCTTTACATAGATACACTGAGCTGCATTTGCATAATGACGTCACTTTGTTGGACGTTAAAACGATGCCTTTCAGTCAATTTTTGAGATATCACAAAAAAAAAACACGTGTTTGATATTTTTTGATAAACTAATGATATCAGCAATAATGCGATTGCTCAAACACTGCTTGAGCAATCACGCAAACATGGTAAAGAAAATCATCATGACAAGTTATTATGACAAGTTTAGTAAGACTCAGTAATTGTCATTTCATATGGGCTTGAAAATGATTGCATTTGTAAATAGAGCAAATAACTGGAGGGGGTACTTCTTTTTTAATTGACTGTAATGAGTGACACGCGCCAACGACATGCAACGGACTAATCGAGTAGGAGGAGGAGGAAAAGATAATGTCCTCGACAAGTATCCTCGCTGCTGCTGCTGCTGCTGCTACTTGATAGTTTGAAATAAATAGAAAAGTCAAACAAGCAAATTGACAATTGCTGTTATTCGCACTTGGATGTCGCGTTTAAACGGGATATATGCGTAATAATGATTGTACCACTCGAACGGGTTCAAAGCCACTTGAATCACAGTCGGAAATGTTTTTTTCAAAAATCCAAGGTCGATCACTAAGCGAAATTAGCAAAGAGGAGCGTTGAAAAAGTAGCAAATATTACGAAATATCTGGTACTGTATGGATTTATAATTGACAAGTTGCATCAATTATGAGACAGGTTCTTTTTGTCATTTACAACAAAGTAACGTCTTTGCATGCTCAATATACCTATGTATACGAAATTAAAAATTCACACATGCTTTTAAAATTATCATTTTTCAAATCAGAAAAAAAATACGCATGGAACTTGGTGGAATCGATGAATGAGCGTTTCTTGAGAAATGAGGGAATAATCTCGGTTGGCATCAAGTTGCAAAAGACAGTTCAAGAACCGCGTGAATTTTATAGGTACTTATCGAGCACGTCGCCAGAGTTGCATCGAGCCACGGAAACACGACCTCAATTATTATTATTGAGTTTACGTGAAATTGAGTTGTCGCGCCGAGAACTATTGAGAGAAAGAGCAGCCGACGTTGGACAAATCGGCACCCCTGATGCTACTAATGTTGTTTTTTAAAAATATTTTCTTGAGCGACTCGGAGAGTTTTCTCGCTTATTGACTATCATTAGTTGCAACGAAACTCTCGGCAAGGCAGGAAAAAATTTTCTTCAGAGACTCGTAATGCAGGGTGCGAATACAGTAATGTTTTGAAAAACATTATTTTTATTCGTTTAGTTCTACAGCCTCCAATAAAAATAATGAAAAATTGGATCAATCGAAAATGTCATGGAAAGAGCAAAAATTTACTCGGCCAACAAGTTTGATTTTGCGCGTAAATTTCTTGGAGCTTTTGCAAGAGGCGTTATTTATTATTATACACAAGTTGTGGCGAACGCGATGAAATGTGCCATGTTAATTATGAAATTGTAGTATGGGAATAATAATAACCTGCCGAAAAAGACGAAACGCCCGGTCAAATTGAGACGTTTTGTGGCGGCGAGGAGGCCCCGCATGGTCATGCCCTCGCAGAAGCAGACGACGACGTTGGCGGCGCGATCTTGGTCAAGGTTCATGATGATGGCGTCAAAGGCGGCGTTCCCGGCAGTCGAAAGTACCGAGTTTTCTCGGGCCACGCAGATGCCGTTTTGGTCGGCTATGTCACGAAACGCTTGGATCCCGCTCTGCCCGTAATTTTCTGCATTGAAATAATAATGTGAATTATTTACTCTGCCCCCGCTAGCTGGCTGGCTGGCTAGCTGACTCAATTTGTGCCATCAAAACGGAGACGTTATTATTCATTCATTCATTCATTCATTCATTCTCCCACGGCATGATATGAAAAAATAAAAAACGAACCATCAGTACTGACGATGGAGACGTATGTCCAGTTGAAGAATCTCACAACGTCGACCATTAATTGCGCTTGGAACGAGTCGGGGGGGACGACGCGCAGAAAGGTCGAGTACCGGCTCTTGTCGCTCAAAACTTTCGAGGTCGAAGAGTACCCGATCTGCAACGACAATAATCCAGGTCGATCAGGTCCATCAATAATCGGCGGGGGTCGCGTCTTACTTGAGGTATGGAGAATAGCTGCAGGAAATTTTGCACCTGAAGGGTGACGGAGCTCGAGCCGGGACCGACGACACCGATGAGGGGAGCTTTTTTCATGAACCGTCGGGAGGGCGGCGGCGGCGGCCAAGAAACCTGCCAGCGTCATTTTGCACACATTATTCAAACATTTCATCAAATTTATTATTCTCAATACCTCATGATGATTATTACTGGCGTCGTACGATGAGGAGGATGACAGGCAAATGGGATCGCTAGCGTTGCTGTTGCTGCTGGTCAACGGTTTCGAGGCGAACGGCGTGATGGCATCGCGCACGAGCTCGAGGCTCTGCTGCAGGGCCACCGGAGCTGACCAGCATTCGTCCCGGGCCTCCAGACCCAGTTTCACGCCTTTTTCACATTTTTCAACATAAAAATGATGACGATACGAGTTTGTGGGAAAAAATAAATGTTATTAAAATAAAGACTACCAGGCAATATGCTGTCGTCTTGGTTGATTTCGTCGAGGGTGATGAGAGCCGTCTCGACCCGCTGGATGCCGTAGACCTCTCGGATGCCAGGGTCGCAGACGAGGGCGCCCTGGGTGCCCCGGGGCGTCTGGTGCACGCTGAAGAGAGCCCCGACGATAAAGTCGCCCTCGACGCGGGCCGAGGTCCCGCCAGCCATCATACCGTAAACGCCGCTCGTCAACAACGTCGCCGCTGCCAACAAAAGTACCTGCTGATACCCTTTCAACCAGCTCATCATCCTCTGCAGCACCAATCGCGCCCTTTTTTGTGCCGAGACTAATCCATTACTACGTAGGCATTCGAGGAGCGACCACAACATTTCCCCTTACCCTCCCTTCTTCGTAAGTCCGCTGCGCTTCATTTCTTTCTTTTTATTTCATCCTTTTCTTTTTGTTTTGTTTTTTTTTTTTTTGGTTTATTTGCCTCGCTACGTCGTCTGTAATGCGATCAAGCTGAGAATTAGGCGAGCTCAATTGTCCCGATCAACGCGCGAAGCCTCATCATCATCATCATCATCACCACCATCATAAAACGTTGACACATTCTTGCACACGTTATTTGGGTCAGTGGGATCAGCTACTACGATTCCGAAAATGACTGATGAAAAAAGCCCCATTCTTAACTTTAAATCCAAATATTTTTGCTGCAAAAATATATATCAAATACTTACTCAACTGACAAAAATTAATAAAGATTATTCGAATTTTCTTCGATAATATTTACAAGTGAATCGCATTTAATATTACAACTTATTTAGAATATGCATTATGTAGATGAAAACTGCGTATTTTTTCTTTTTGTCATATTTCAAAAATTGACGGAAACACGTCCTATTAAACAGTCAAACAAAGTGACGTAATTGTAACAAAATCACGTCGCATTTTCATGCTCAGTGTATCTGTGTATGTATATTCAATTACGGGAACTCTGTTGCGGACTGAGTCACTCAAAAATGCTAAGAGATGACAACATTTTCAAAAAAAACAAAAAAATGGAGTAATTTCGAAAAATATATGTACATGAAAAAATCATTGACAAAAAATATTGTCTATAATGTTGGATGTAACTTATAACTTTGTAGGTGATGAAATGTAAATCAAGCTTGCACTAAGAAGCTTGGTGCGGTAGTATTTTTGTTTGGAGATTGCTCGAACTTGTTGATTTGCGGGGGGATGATTCGAATTTTTGGCTTTAACGTATAGAGGTACGTTGTGATAGATAATAAGCGCAGCAGAGTTTTGCCTACTACAGAAAGAAAACTGGCCGGACAACTGAGTTTCAGCAGCCCTCATCTCCACTCGCGGTGGCCACTCGACCCCGATGTCACTACACACTACTCGTACACACCCCTCTCCCCGGGATTATTCAGCCGCTCAACAACTTTTCAAGCTCGAGCATTGTTTCTCGGCGCGACTCGTAGCACTTTGCTAGTCTGCATGTTACTTTTCTTTTTCTTTCCGCATTTTTCTCAACAACCCTACAATATTACTGCGAGAGTTGCTTGATTTAAATGAAACAGATTATTCATTATATAACATGGCATCCCGTGATAACTGATGCCCATCAGTGTATATGTGAATTATTGTATTTTCTTTTTTCAAGGATGCAATGATCGATTATGCTTCTTCCAAAGATGCTGGATTTTTTAATCGTTTTATTTTATTTAATGGAATTTCATGTTCTGAAATTTAGAATTCATAAATTCTATTCTTACCACCAATCTTTGCTTCTCTGTTCTGGCATTTACAAGTATGTGTTTTAAAATTAAATGTAATATTATACAAGACACAGCTTCGAAAGTCTATATGCTGTAAAAATCATCCTTAAATCCTATAATTTATCAAATTTATTGTTACAAGTTTCAGAATCGTAAAACTTGATGGAAATTTTGGAAAAATAATGTTCAAATTACTGTTGACGTTATACACATTAATTCATTTTTGAACGTATTTATAAATTCAGAATGTATAATTTAGAAATCTAGGATTTTCTTGTATACGCTTTGAAAATGAGATATTTTCATTTCTATCGTTATATCAGGTTCTACAACTTGACATTCGTCATCAGTGTTGAAGATGCCCCAGATTTGGTTATTATACTTTGAGAATTTCAGATGACCACTTGGTAGAATTGGCAAGTTGTATCAATATTTTTTACTGTTGATATCGTTAGTTTATCAATAAATACCAGACTCGTGTTTTTCCGTTTTGTCATAAATATCTCAAAAATTGAAGGAAACACATCGTTTTAAAAAGTTGAACAAAGTTACATCATTTTTATGCTCAGTGTTTTTATGTAAAGCAAATGAAAAATTCATACATCTTCCCAAGTAGTCATTTTTCAAAGAAACAAAAAAATACGTATCGATTTTTTTTTTCGATACACGGAAAAAACATTTTTATTCGTGCAATGAAAATTTCATTGTCCATGTATCAAATAAAACTTTACAATTTTTTTCATCAGCACAAAACACATAACTCTTGTTCAAAATAACACGTTATTATGCTTATTAAAACTTAACCTGTCCTAATGAAAAAAATTTTCTTGATAAATGGAGAATAAAATTTGTATTGAATGAATGAAACATTTTTTTCCGTGTAACAATTAATACGACATATGTTTCCAAATTTGATTTTTTCTCATGCAACTTGCCAGGTCCAAAAGTATCAAGAAATTTCGGATTATTCTCTATCGTGCATCATTTTACTATCCATATATACAATAACACGAAATGATTATTCCAAAAACGATCAATTAGAGCCAAATTTGTATAATAATATTATAAATTAAGAATTTGGCTCTAATCGATCGTTTTTGGAATAATCATAAAATTAAAAAAATGGAGCGATATAAAAATAAATAATAACACGAAATGTCCAAGATTGTACAAATTTTAGAATAAATGATTATGGGATTGAAAAAAAATTCTACTGTGAAGTTGACATGCTAGGCCGCGAAACTGCACGACCGTTATAATTTTGAAGCTGATGGTGATGATTGTGAAATTTTTGGAACCTTTGACGTCACCTTTTTCGATTCCTGCTATTTTTGCGCAACTCTTGAGGCGAAAAAATACAATAAAATTCCAAGGCGATACTCTCGATATTCTCTATGGTTCCGGTTATGCATATGAGCCATCATTTTTTGGGATACACACGCTGAGAATTTGCACGTAGCAGTTTTAATTTTTTTTTTAATTAAAAAAAAAATCAAATTAAAATTTAAAGTTAAAATTAAAATTTTTGCTAAAATATAGATACCTTATGGTTCATCGACAAACAAATCACAAAAGGATTTTAAAAGTTTAGGTGAATTTTTCGAGTAATTAACAGTGATGAATATAAATTGAAAAGCTCGTAAAATACGTCCAATTTCAAAACATAAACTACAAGAGGATCATTATATTAAATGTTTTCTTCGGATTCGATTTATTCCCTGGATCGAGTCATGAAACAAGTCTGATGTAACTGATGTACGTAATCATTTTTTCACGAAAAAAGTTATAGAAATGAATTTCTCATTATATAGTATTTGTATTTTCTGAAATCAAGTGTATCTTACGAGTTTTTTAATTTATATCAATTAATGCAAGTTACTCGAAAAATCCAACTCAACTTTCAAAATCCTTCTAGGGTTTTTTTCGCAAAAATTTATCAAGCATTTTTTCGTTGTTGAACTGTTTAATGTATAATTGGTAAAAAGCGAAAACAGTCAAATCAAGGGCTATGCGTTTGCAAGTAATGCAGGTTTTTTTAAATATGTATATTATCTTGAGGATTAATTATTAAATGAGAAAAATTTACGAATTTCGCAAACCAACATGCTTATTAATAATAATTGGAGTTTATGGTGCAATATGTGCCAGATATATTGTCTAGATATTTATAGGCTCGAGTGTTTAATGACAAGAATTGGAAAAAAACTGAAATGAGCGTGGTAGGTGTTATAATACGTGCGGGTAGTCGTGTTCTACTCCGCAGTAAGCCGAAATTAACGAGGACGTTAGAATAAGAGTGCTGTTTCATTATCAGAACAAACACACGAGTTTGCAGCACGTCATTTGCGGGAATAACGCCTTATTATTATACTCGGCGTCGAACGCCTTTATTCCCGATGAAAACTACCCCGAGATCGCGCCAGGTTGTATTCGTTAATTTTATTGGTGCCGGCGGCGAGTGGCACGGCTCGATGAACCGTCATTATCAGCAATGAAAACCACCCGCAGTTTATTCAAATCATAATAATAAGGGTGCTCCGTCATTATTCGTAGCCAGTTACAATCGCGATTATCAACACAAAAGTATTATTCCAAGTGTAGTCAATAATCGAGGCGTATGCACAAACAATTTTTTTATTTAATCAATATTTCGGCCACAATTTGGCCCTCATCAGGATTATATTAATAAATTATTATTATTCGAGTAAATAATCCTGATGAGGTCCTCCAAATTGTGGCCGAAATATTGATGGAATGAAAAAAATTTTAAACCTCAACTGTGAGAGATTCATTTATTTTCTGTCCTATTGCTGTATACACAGCATTGGAAAATTCAAAAATTTGAAAAAGCTTCTCGTCTCAAAATATGTGCAATCTTTGACTAGAGATCAAAATTTAATGCATACGATAAAAAAGCTGATTAAAATATGGTCATCATATAAATCATGGTGCTTTTTGAAGCTTTGCGCATATCTCATCCTTGAATTTCCAATTATCACCAAGTATATTAAACAGAGTTGTTGCCCGTTTTACAGTTTTTACTGCAAAAATTTCCATCGTGTTGCCTATTTGAAAATCTCTACTTTCACAGTATACATGTAAAGAGTTTTATATATTTTTCGTTTTGTGAAATATACATACTTTGTTATTGATGATAATTTTAAATCTACAAATATTTTGTCATTTTAAACTTGTATTTTTTTATAGTACAAATAAAAATAAATTATTCTCATGAAATAAACAGAATTTCCGACTTGTAAATGTACGATTCTTCATATCCGATAAAATTTAAGCGATCCTAATAATTGTTCTGAAAGTAGCGACTGACCACATTGGAATAATTGGAAAAGGAAAAAACGATCATCCGTGAAATTCAAATGCATGGGGAATATCTCGGCGTGACATTAAAACAAAGAGTTAATATAAATGAAATGAAAGGAGACAACGAGACATGTCCAATATCGCATTGTTGTGAAAATTGGCAAGTTGCATCAATTTCTTTTCCTGTTGATATCATTAATTTATCAAAAAATATTACATGCATATTTTTTCTTTTTGTCATATCTCAAAAATTACCGGAAACACATCGTTTTCAACAGTATACCGATGTCACGTAATTCTAACAAAGTTACGTCATTTTCATGCTCAGTGTATCTATGTATGTGAAATGAAAAATATTAATACCCTTGAAAATAATCATATTTCAAATCTACAAAAAATACGTATGGATTTTTGTTCGAACGTAATAAATACACATATGCGTTGCCGAATTTCATTTTTTGTCCATGCAACTTGCCAATTGGAATAATTACACAGTGTAACAGTGATTCTGAACTTTTGAAGTGACCTAGTAGAGATAGTTTATCTGGTCGAAAATAACAAAAAACCGTGTTTGAAATTTTTCTAACACCCTCAAAATCTTTATTTATTGTTAAAAAACCGTTTTTCGGTACTTTT
>JAPYZL010177275.1:0-14049 GCA_030522825.1 Platygaster orseoliae
TCACAGGGAAGAAAGTTGCCTGATCCGTGATTAATGAATGTTTCCTAGGGTTTTTGTTGATATTTCCCGCTGATTTCCGAGTACCCCAAAAAGGGGCTTATGTTCCCGCATTCCATAGAAATAAAGTAGCCTTTTTTACTGATGCATGGGAAAATAGTATATTTTGTAACTATAAGCGCGCGAGTTGAATCACATTCCTCCCATGTAACATACAATATTTTTTCCATGTATGTGTTCGAGTGGCTGTTCACGATGAAACGCGTGACGCAGGCCTCTTTCCGAGCAGTCATAAAATCAGCGAAAGAATTCTTCATTGTTCCCTGCTATCCGGGACAAAAGTCCGGATAGTATTTTTTGTCCCGGATAGCAGGGAACAAAGAAGAATTCTGCCGTATATTTTATGGCTGATCGAAAAGAGGGCTGTGTTCACGCGATTCATCGTAAAAAAGCGGCCATTCGAACACATGCATGGTAAAAAATTAATTAATAAATGCTCATGAAAAGTTTCCAAAATTTTATAACATTTCAGTTTTTAACGATCTTACGACTTCAAAGTTATTGAAGTTTATGTTCATTGAATAGTGTCTTATACAATCGTATGAGAGTCATAGGGATCTGAAATCAACGTGATATCACTCTTTGATATTATATGAAAAATTCACTGAATGAGATTAGTATCATCTGAAGGGTCATCTATGAATCATTTTTTTTTTAGATTCAATTAAGATTTTGTAGTAAAGTCTTACCACTTTCAAGAGATTCTTTTGAATTTAAAATACAAAATTTTGTAAAATTTTCAGACTTCATTGAACTTCTTAAAAATGCATGGAAATTCCGAAAACGCTTTGTAAAATTGTGAATTTCCAAATTCATAAATGTGTAATGAATCACTATTATTATTCATAATCAAGAGTCAATTATTTGTTTCATTCATGAATAATTTCCTGAATTCTATTAAAAATATTAAAACTTTTGGAATAAGCAATACTTACATATAAAAAAGTTTATAACATCATAAATAATAATCTTAACACCTAATTCCTCAACACCTACAAAACTTTGAAAACTGTTTAAATTTTAAAAGATCAGATCTCGAATTATCAAAAAATAATTTATTTTTGAGTCACCTCCTGTTACTAATAATTATTCTTCACTCATTGAATTCGAAAAATTAATTTAAAATTTAAGTGTTTTCCAAAAGATTTTCAACATCTTCCAAAATAATTTCAAATATTTTCACGCATAATTTCTGAAATCCACGCACCTTATTTGTTGGTTCAAAATACTTTCTTGTATTAAAATCTCTTAAAATCCGTAGGAAAATGTTCAATAAAATTTCCATAGAAATTTCCATAAGAATTTCCATTGAATTTTCCAATGGAAAAGTCTATGGTGTTTTCGCCTATGGAAATTTTTCCATTGAACTTTTGCCTTGGTTTTCCATTGAATTTCCATTACCTTCCATTCCCTTACGAAAAAAACAGTCAAACTGAACCAAAAAGAAAAAAAAATTTGTTTCGAAGTTTCACCATTTTTTACTGTGTTGTTAATAATTTATGCATTTTTTCCTGGAATTAATTTCACAATTTAACCTATAATTAGCAATGGTTAGACTTAAACATCTGAAAAAATTTTTGCTGGAGACGGGATGAGAGAACCCGGGACTTTCACACTGCAACGCCTGGTATTTATCCACTCGACCATTGATGTACTGCAGAGTTAATTGAAAATTGTTTATTATATGCTAAAGACTTATACTCTGGTCAATGTTGGTAGATACTAAAGAATAAACAAAAGGCAATTACATAATGTTTATTTCTATCGGTTTTCTAAAATAGTTAATAATATATTAGAAAAATAAACTCAGAAGTATGATTCTCTATTTTTCCAAAGTCTTGGAAACATTTTAAAAAAAAGTTAATAATAAGCTTTTGAATGAAATGTTTTGAGCATTTAACATAAAAATTTTCAAAAAAGTTTTATAATATTTTTGTTGATACGTACAAGGTAAAAAATATCGAAATTTCATGTCAAAAAAAAAACATTTTTAAAATATATATGATGAAAACTTGAAAAATGATTTTATACACTGAGAAAAATTCTCATAGTGTTATCAACTGCATGCGAATTTGGGATATGAACATCAATATGTTGAACTTTATCAAATCATTTGCATGTGAAACGTTCAAAAACTTTTCTAACGTGCTTTCATTGAAATATTTCAGTTAAAAGATTACAGAAACATTTAAAAATAACCCCTGTGAAATTTATAAAATGAAAACTTGCGCGAAGGTTTCATGAATATTTCATTAAAGAAATTTTTTTTAATCTTATAAGGTCGACTTCATAAAAAACAAAATTCTCATGAAAAATTTCTGATTTTCATAGAAATTTTGCCTTTTTTTATGAAAATCAAAATCACTTAAGTAGTGTTAACTGACATTCGAGTAAACTGTGAAATAATTGAAGTTAGACTGTCAACATTCGACTGTTAACAGTCGAATTATGTGTCAACAGTCAAATTGACTGTGACACATTCAAATTGACTGTAGACAGTGATATCGACTGTAAGATAGTAAAATTTTGACTGTTTTTTTCGTAAGGGTGCACATACAATTTCCATCCACTTTCCATAGGATTTCCATCGCATTTCCATGAGATTTCATTCAAAAAATGTGTATATAATTTCTCTCATGAATCACTTCAATGAAAAAAAATGTTCCATTCGTTTCCAATCATAAGAAATTAAGGGAAAAATTTTCCATTTATCAGCTTGATGGAAAAAATTTCCTTTCGGACTTACCAATGCAAAACGTATAGAAAATTTTTTTCATACATCAGCTCAACAACAAAAATTTTCATTCGGTCTCACGAATGGAAAACATATGGAAAAATTTTTCCATTCATCAGCTGTATGGAAAACAAATTTCCCTTCAGACCCACCAAGGGAAAACGTATGGAAAAATTTTCCCATTTATCAGCTTTATGGAAAAAAATTTCCCTTCAGACCCACCAAGGGAAAACGTATGGAAAAATTTTTCCATTCATCAGCTCTATGGAAAAAAAATGTCCATTCAGATCCACCAAGGGAAAACGTATGGAGAAATTTTTCTATTCATCAGCTCTATGGAAAAAAAATTTTCCATTCAGACCCATTTATGGAAAACCTATGGAAAATCAATGGAAATCAATTTTCCATTCACTTTTCATTGAATTTCTATGGAAATTCTATGGAACGTTTTCCTACGGGAATATAGGTACACATAGAAATTAAGTCAATTACAAAACTTCCAATTATGAAAAATCTTGAAAGATCATGATATTCGTTTAGGAATCTCAATTTTTATATTCCACAAAACATTGAAAATCGTCAACTGAAAATAATAAGTCTAAAAGTAAAACAGATGAATGATTCTTTTAAAATTATATTTCATATTATTTATCATTCATGAAATTTAAAGAAATTACCAAAAATTTCTGTATATTCAAAATGATTGTCCACATTTTTCGAAAGAATTTCTAGTATCAGAAACTCCAGACACACTCTTGATGGATTCACAACGTTGACGTTCTTCATTTTAAATACAAAATATTAGATGAACCTCAGTATTTTCAAATATTTGAAGTCATAGGATAATGAAAAAAAAAAAAAAAAAAAAAATATGTATTCAAGATATTTCATTGTATGCTGATAAAAATATATGTATATTAATCAGAATAGTATAAAATATCAAAATAGAATATCAGATTTTTCTATTTTTTCTTTCCACCGCTTAATTCAAATCAATTTTCCAAATTTAATCCTCCTGTTTCACGAATATTTTGACAACTCATTGAATACTAGCTTATTCGATCACGAAAACAAAAAAATCAAAGGATTTCGATAATCTCCATTTTACAAAATTACTATTTCTACTTGCATGTAAACTCTATGTGTAGTTGCATGCAACTGATGTACACAACCGAGAATTTTCAGCGAAGCGTAATTATAATTATCGAATGAGTGGCGATAGAATGTAGCGCAGCTCATTTTTCTTCATCTTTTTCAATGATCGCGGCGCTTGGATATGAACAAGGAAGAGTTGAAGAGTCGAAATAGAAAAAACAAGTGGAGGCGTACGGAGGAAACATCGCAGATATCGCACGCGAGCTTATAAACTCTACTTGAGTAGCTCGACAGCGCAATCAAAACCATCAAGCGAATTCTGTAATGGGCATTTTGAGCCAGCTCTTGAGTCAGCCGAAAACACTCGCTGTTGTCATCGAAGCTACTTTTTCCAAAACGTACGTTTTTCCGTTGCTCTTTTACAATCGAGGAGGCTTGTAATTTCAAAGCACAGCAGTTATGAAATGAATCAAGTTGGCTCTGTTGAATATTGTCGCATTTTTAGTTTTCATTTATTATTATTACAGTTCTTCCCAATGTGTATCCACTTACGTACGTGTGACCAGACGTATAGATTTTGTGAAATTAAACTTCTGACTTATTTGTTATCTCTTGAAAAAACAATTTTACAGCTCCGGTCATTTTTCCCGATTCGTTATTCTGAAAGACTTTTTCGTAAGAGTCACATTTATGATAAATATTGATTTATCATAGTGTTTTTCACTTTATTTCTAAAAACAATTTTTCCGAAAAGTTCAATGTAGACTCTTTAATAAAAGCTTTGAAATTAATTAATACTTTTACTGTTATTTTGTACTAGGTACACAAAATTTTGAGTACATACCTTAAAGCTGATTTTCTTACATCTGAATGGTTTCCAGAATGATTTTCAGAAAAATTTCTCTTAGTTTTACAATAAACTCTTTGACTTGTTATTTAATAGAATTAGACAATGTAACTAAACGTCAGATTTCTTTTTTTTTTTACTATCTTAGATTAAAAATTTTACTTTTAAAGTTTGTTAATGAATTTGGATAATTTTTTTTTATTATTATTTGAAAAGATTGAAACTTGCTGGTTTTTTTTTATATTTAAGGTTTCATCAATAATCTATGTAAAATCCATCTAAAAAAAATTCAGTAAGAAAAACATGAGAGACATTTTATTTTTATGAATAATAATTGTTCATTAATGTTCGAAAAGTAACAAAAAACTTATCGTCAAAAGCTTAAAAAATATTAAAAAAGTGAACTACATTCAAAATCATCATCTTATTTTGCACTACCATGACTTCTAGAATATGAAAAATTTGCCTCGATGGATTGTCAAGTTGACGACTCATACGAAAAATTCTAAAAACATTACATAGCAACAAGTGTTTTTGTCTCGCGACAAGGAGAGCAGAAAGAACTAAAAATCGTAAAACATATTCAGCATCTAATCCTGAAATCAACGAACTAATCATTTCTTGAAAAGCTTTCTTCAACAAAAGTTTGAAAGAATATAAGATGCCAGTAATATTTAAAAATGTTTGCAAAATTTGTCAGTAGACTAGTGCTACGAGCTCGAAGAGGAAAAAAGTCCAGGAGTGCGAGATAAATGGAAAAGCAGGCGAAAAAGAGAAAAAAAGTCGCGAAAAAGCGAGGTTTGCTGCCCATTAGAGGCTCTGCACGGACGATTTAGCAGTGGCTTTTCTCAGCTGGCTTTCAGATGCTCCGCTGCTTGTCATGCTAATATTTCCCGGCTCTATAAACGTAGTCATTTCTTGCAGCTTTTCTCGCTTTTCTTGCCTAATATCCATACAACATTCATCAGCATAAACACAAACGCTGGAAAATTCTACTTGATTCACCAGCGACATGGACGCCCGCGTGACCCGGATAAATGTTCGAGATTGAAAGCCTCGCTTTTATGTTTATAAATCTGTTGCGGCTCTTCGCCAGCGATTTTTTCATGCTCTTGCGATAAACGCGCGGCTTTCAACTTGCGAACGCAAAAAATCATCACGAGCCATTTTTTCTTCCGCAGAAAGAAGCCCACGCGCGTCACGAATTCGCCAATTACGAGCAAGCGAACGAGCAGACTACTCCCTGTCATTTCATAATCGGCCTGCTGATTTCATTTCCTCGAATCAACACGCATCATAGGATTGTAATGCGTGAATGACGAGATGAAAATCATCACTTGTTTTACTTCTCTACGGTTTTGTGAATTGGCTGACTCTTCCGGGATTCAGATTAATTGTGTCATTTTGTCGCTATGTTTGGAAAGACTTCGGACAAAAATAACATTTTTAAATAGATTTTGTTGAGGCACGATATCATGTTACAAGTCTGCATTGAGAGATAAATCTTGTTCATAAATAAGTGATGAATCCTATAACATATTCAGAATTTTTTTGCAAAAAAAGAATTTTTTTTGTGGCTATCTTTTTTTTAAACACCTGTTGATTTTTTTTGTTTCTTCTTTTACTGCTTTCATGTTTTCTGTTCATTTAGAAACTTTCTATTTGAAAAATAAAAATTGATCAATTTTTCAGTTACCACTCTATACATTTTCAATTATTCGCTTTACGTTATATTTTCAGCTTTCGTTACAACTCCAGGAATTAAACTTATCCAGGAATTAAAGTATTTACAGTAAAGTACCCAAAATCGGTTACAAAAATAGTGCACATATAGCGATTCCGCAAAAATAAAAATAGTTACCAAAATAAAATCTTATTATGCATGAAATACAATAACGAAAGTTTTAAACAAGCCTGTTATTATATGTACAAAGCCAGCAATGAAATATAGGAGTTATATTTTTACAAAAAAAAAAAAGTTCCGGCAAGTGACTTCTGGTTTCAACGACTGATGCGAAGGTGTGTTACTTGAAGTATCTGACACTTTTCAAATAATATTATATTTGATTTCGCTTGAAGAATACTGATATTTGATATACATATATGTACAAACTGATTGTTGCTTAATAATCAAAATGTATCCGATACATTTTCAAAGGAAAATTTGTGTTACTAATCTAATGTTTTAAATTTTTGAATGTAGAAAAGGAATAGAAACAAGTGATAGGAATCGTACGCCAAAGACACAATTATAAGCAACACTAACTGCGGCATAAACATGCATTTATCAGCTTCAATGGATAGTAAGTTTTATGAATTCTGATAACAGCTGACGAGTTAATCCTGACTTCAATATATTGATTACACTTTTATATTATCACAAAACTTTTATTGTAGCTAGTTATCCGTATCTGCATTCAATATATGTAAAACTGTAAGCCTTCGTGTTTTTTTATTGTTTTTTATCCATCACAATAATATTACATGATAAATTTCAATCCAGTTTGTTCCTGCAGGATGAATAGGAGTAGTGTAAACAATTAACGAAATTTTTCTTGCCATTTCAAAATCGATTCATAGTAGAAACGTTGCAGGTATATTATTTCAGTACTATTTTCGGTTTTTTTGCGTCTCACTGTTTCCAAAAAGTTCTCTTGCAATTATATAATTTTAATTCATGTTTTTAATCATTCTAGTGTTCATACATTGGTGGTGTTTTGGGAGGTGAGGGGGGGGGGATATACGTCGCATGTATAAGGGCTCGAAAAAAAATTTCATATGATTCCGTATAAGTCTAAAAAATCCGTATGAAATTCCGTACTTTTAATCTCCGACCCAGAAATTCTGTATTCTCTTGAAAAATCCGTATATCAGGCAACCCTGTCCAGAGAACTTTATTTTGTAGTCTACTATACAATTCGTGTTAAAGCTTGTACTCGTGACAATTTTCATTGACCAAAGTAAAGCGCCACAGCAGGGGCATTCTGGGCCGAGTAAAAAGTAAAATCAGCGCCAGCTCAGGTCACTGTGGCGGCAGTGCTGATGAAAGCTCGAACGTTCAGAAACACTCGGTTATCTAACTCGGCGCCGCAGCAGTTATTATGATGTACCAGTTTAATAAAGCCGAGTTTACAATAGTACTTTATTAAGCGAAAATTCATTTTCTCCCGTCGTTCCAGCACGGTAGCTTTGCCTTTTTTTATGCTTGGGATTCATTAGCGAAACGCAAAATTCGTCATCATACTGAAGTTTACTGATAAAAGTCTTTGGGCCTTGATTTTTGACAGTTTTACAATGATTGCTTGCACAGGATATTCTGCTTTAAGACTCAAAATAAACAAATTTTAAACAATACAGATAGGCTTATTTTATATGAATGTACTCCAGAACGCATTTCGGAAAATGTGTGCGTCGTGTAATCAAAAGTTATCTATGAAATCATCAATTTATGATATGACTTTAAATTACTTTCTAAACGAATTGTTTTTCACAAGTCTCAGAAACTTTGAATGCAGTTACACGGATATTATTCCAAGTGACAGAAACATATTCTCTTGCGAATCGTTATGAATGAACTTTTTCATAATTTATTAAGAGCAGATAATGAAAATTACCGTAGAAAAATAGCTTTTGACCCGAGACTAAAAGTGTAAAGTTCAAACATGAAGATTGTAAAAATGTAATACATTATGTAATTTCCCTTAAATTCGTATGTTTGAAAGCATATTTTCTTGAGGAGATTCTTATTATTTCAGGATTATACTATTTCTCTGAGATAAATCAAGCCTTCTAGTGAGCATAACTTAATTTCCCGTAGATAATTACAAATTAAATTAATAAAATTTTAACAACGCCACTCCGAACAAAAATATAGATATAAAATGGGAATACTATTCCTTTCAGAGACCTTTTTCCATTTATGAATCTCAAGTCCATTTTATTTTTTTAAAGATTAATTTTCTAACAGCAAACACTGATTCTGATATTGAATTTACAAGTTTACAAAACAGATTCTTATTTTTGTATTTTTGGAAAATTGGATAAGAGCAATTAAAAAATTATCTTCGAAAAGAGAAACACATTCAATAAGTGAATTATGACATGACAATTTTTTTAAAAAATTATTTTAAAATATACAGTGTTATCAAAAGAGAACTGTTTAAAAATGAAGTCTGACCTGAGACTAAACCAAAATTATAAAAATTTTCTCAAAATAATTGACTCGAAAGCATATTGATATAAAAAGATTTATTTTCATTCAGTTCCGTATTTTCCAGAAATACGTGGAGCTCACTGATCAGCCTTACTCTCTTGTTCATGGTATAATAAGTGACGCGATCTGAAAAAAGACAGCTAAGCCGGAAAACGAAGATTGTGCAGGAGAAATGAAAGAAGAGGCGAGGAGCCGATGGGCCGTTCCGATATTCCTTACTCTCTCTTTACACGCACTACCTTTACTATCTGTCCTCGTCAAGCGTCTGTGTGACTGGTTGTCTTTGCTGCGGATAGCGAGACAGACGAGAGAGAGAAACTGCACGTGCATGTGTGTGTTTAGAGAAAGAGCGCCCGATCGTCTTCCAAATGCATTTCGCTTGAAGCCTTTTTTTATAAGAAAAAATTAGAAAAAAATTTTTTTGACTTCAAAATTGTAAAAAGAAACATTTAATCGACCAGGAACAGGCAAAATCTGGAAAAAACATTTTTTCCGGCTTAGCCGTCTTTTCTCAGATCGCGTCACTAATAGTAAAATCATACAGTGCTCTGAAGCTGTTTTCAGGGAATATATGTACGTATATTGAATATTCATTCCTTTCTTCTAACATAACTTTAAATAGAAATGAACGTTTCAAATATTTTAAGTCAATATTTTAAGAAGCATCAAATAGATTTCAACCATCTAAAAGAATCATGCATTCAAAGGTTCTTATTATGAATGAAGCTTCACAATCTCACTCATTCATTTACAACTGAATCAAACTTTCGAAATTTGGAATTTTTGACTTTACCAACTATATTTTTTTGATTTCATATACTTTTTTATTGTGTTGATGCCGAAAAGTATGTCATTTATTGCTTTTGCGTGTTTCTCAAATTTTGTTAAATTTTTTATTTATCATATGAATATCTTTTTTTTGCGTAAGAGTTGTAAATTTTAAGCTTCCACATTAACAACTTCAATAACTAATATCATGTTATTTTTCTAAAAATAGTATCTTTAGAAAATAAATTTACTATAAATACTATGTGATAAAATATATTATATACTATGTAATATTATATATACATAATATATGATGCAATGAAATATGTAATATATGGTGTATATTATATATCAATTTTATACATGAATTTTTTTTTTCTGTTTTTAGATGCAAAAAATTGTATACGTGTTTCTCTGTTAGGTGAATAACAATATTATTTTTAAAACCTTAACCATCACTAGCGAATTTCTCACCTTCTGGACGGCAACGCAAAAATTTCACATTTTGTTGGGCAACGCGTAAAACGCCTGCACAAGTCACGTGACTCGGACAAAAAAAGACGAAAAAGTAGCTTCAACGCTACAATTTCGGTTTCCTTGACCTCGTCACGTAACCTGCGCAGGCGTTTTACACATTGCACAACACAACCTGAAAATTTTTCGTCGCTCTGCATGAGGTGAGCAACTCGCTTTGTTGATGGTTTCGATATAGAAAACGAAATATATATGCCTGTCAGCGTGACGTTATTTAGTCCTTGTTTCGAAAATATTTTTCCCGGTGCAAAACGTCATACCTATTTTAGCACCTGGATATATATACAAATTGCTATTTTTACGGCTGTACGATTTTTTTTAAATTGAATCAAACGCCGATTTTTCTACAAGGAAGTAGAATGTTTTTGCACCTAAAACTGTAAAACGCCTAATTTGAGACGAAATCGTTTCAGGTAATATTTCATTTATTTCCCAAACTTTAAACGTTACGATGAGAAAAATTTTTCTAACAATCTTTACTCAACAAAAGTTGGAAATTGTTGAAAGAAGTGATTTATCTCAAATATTTTAGTAAAATATTTATTTTCTTTCACAGTTACGATCTCTAAAGAGAATCGGACATATAATATTTCGGTACATAATACTTTTAAGAAGGTTATTATGAATTTAAATTTCTAGTGATTTTTTATAAAAGATTAAAATATTTTGATCTATTCCTTTACAATCCACAGCTTTTAATTTTTTTTACATTTGCATTTTCCTATAGTTTTGTCTACACTTGGAAACTGTGGAGCACTTCAAAATCTTAAGCTTTGTGTAATATGTAGTAAGAAAATTATGGGACTCATCGAGTCTCAAAAAACCGATGACGGAGAACCCTACATAAAAACCCATATGAACAAACACAGTACCTACACCTCTCAAACATTCGAAATATTTTTTTGAGAAACCTTACACTCGTAGGAAAATATGAGTGCAATTACGAGAATATGCTTTGCTGGCGATAACAATATCCAATTTCAATAACTAACAATTAATGAAAAACAGTTAAAAAAATACTAATAATCTTTAAACTATGAAAAAAAAAATTAGAATACAAGGGTTAAACATGAAAATTTGTAGAAAACTACAAATGTAAACTGTTGCTAAAACAAAAATACAGAAATCACCAATGCAAACAATAAACTTCAGTTCTAAACTTTGTCTTCTTAAAAAAAGGAAAAATATTTTATAAAATTTTTAATTTTCAAGCTTTCTACTAAAACTCAGGTTTCAAGATTTTTCGTTGATTTAAGTTTTAATGAATGATCTGAACTCGAGAAAGACTGGAACATGATTGTCACATATAAATTTTTTGTTCTGTACTAATTTATTTTATTTTACTAATTTTGTTCTGTACTAATTTATTTATATTTTCTCACCGCATATATTTTCTTGCTCTTTCTCTATATTTTCCCTGAATCTTCAATCATCGAAAGAATAAATATACTGAAGTTTTGTATTTCAGATGTTTCTCAACGTTCTTTTAAATACAATTACGTTACGATATTGTTAACAAAAAACTTTGCACTACAAAAGTCCTAAAACGTGATAATGACATTAATCGTCAATTGCAAGGTTTGTGAATTCTTCGATTTAAGTTTTCTTATTGCTGATTTTTCGCGTTTTACTTCGAAATCTCACTAGCTGGAAATTCAATAAAAGTTCCCTTTTTCTCAATTTGTCAATTATTATCAAGTTCCGAAAGTAATCACTGCCCGAATTCTAGGACATTGCAATGAATTACTCTTTGAATTCTTTTTTAATAACTTCGATATACATTCGTTCAATTTGTTACTAACGACAGCAAAATGCTTTGTGCAACTCCGAAAAGTTTAATGATGAGTAAAAGTCGTATGATGAATAGAGAATCAAATTAAACAGGACGTAAGCTTCGATGACAACATAGCAACGTTGGTATTTTACAAAAAAAAACCCTACAAAAAGGTGACATTCATTAGTTCATCCACGAATATATGGTTAAAATCCCATGCCACGCCTGATTCGCAAAATAATACACCGAGCACTTACGGTACGTGTAGCACGTACCTTAATTGACGTGCGCGCCCTGCTCCTTTCCGAATTTTTCATGCAAATTCTGCTTATAAACTCAATGTTAATTTTAGTAAAACAATTACGTAAACGTGTTTGAATTTCTACATGTACTACAAGCTTTATTTACTAATTACTCTCATTTTTCAAGTATTTATTTGTGTTAAGTTACCTAACCGAGTGTAATTACGTCTTTTGGCAGAACCTAAAAGAGGATACCTTTGTTTTATACGTAAAGACAGTAGTTAAACATTTATAAATGTTTGTGTAAAGTGACTAAACCAGAATCAAGGCATAATATCGAAAATGAGTAAACAAAAACGAATTCACTGTTATTATTATGCATCCAATACTGCATAAAGAATTATTAATATACAAGGGTTTTGTAAATTCAATGCACGATTCGATTCCGATGAAACTTTTCGCGTCTTCATTTACATGTTTGCCGCGACCGCATCTCACGTCAGCATTTCTCGTACATTTTCATTGCATGAGCAAGTGTGCGGTGATTATGTTATCAAAGCACAGCGTGCACGGGGTAAATTGAAAAACTGCACATCGCAGCAAACACGGGACCAAGGAAGGCAAAATTGAAAGTGCATGTTACTAAAACAACGTGTTATAGATTGGGTGGTGATGAGCAACTTTAAGAAATCCTGAACTTCAGCAGGTTGTCAAGCGTGTTCTCTGAGAAGCAAGGACTGAACATTTATTTTGCTATAAGTCGTCCATTTAACATGATTTCTCAAATAGTACAAAAGTTTGGAAATATATATAAGTCAATTTTTCTAATATTATGACGAATAATTCGTTTAAAATAAATATTTATCAAGTGATTTTTCTTTATACACTTTTTTATTTGTCTTGAAAAGCAGTAATATCATTCGTGATTTGAAAATGGCGAGAAATAGCACATTCATAATCAAAATGCAGGAAAATATTAGATGTCATAGTAATTAGGTCCTCAGAATAAAAGAAAAAAAAATGGAATAAAATCAAAGATACACAGTCACAAGTAGCATAATGTTTTTCTGCACAACGTTGTTCATCTCTAAAATTTTTCGAACAATATTTTTTAGCAGGAAATGAGTTACTGAACAAAGAATAATAATATTGAAACTACTTGCACAACTAACTTTTTAAAAATTTAACAATCTTGCATTTTGCACGGAAAACTTGTTAAAAACACACAACCATGATATTTCACATTTAACAAGAAAGTTTTGGAAATTTCTTATCTCAATGATGACATAAAAAATTATTCAAAGAATTTATGCAGGTTCCAGAAAATGAAAATTTGAGATTGGAAATATATTAGCGTTCTACATTGCCTTGTTGTATCGAACTTGCGCGAACTGCTGCCTGTGTGTACTCGCTTGCGAAATTCACTCCAGCCTGTGTCGCAATCATTTCATTATTCTCGATAATTAGAATGTTGGTGCTCGACAAAGGACTCTAAATCGACCGTCAAATAGTAAATAATGCTCCAGCAAATGGTAGACCTTTATTTTTCAGCTTCTAATTTATCGTAATTTAATTTTCACAGAGTTGCAACAAAAAGTTGAACCATAGTTTGAATATTAATTGTACGTCATGCATGTGTTGTATTGTTAAAAAACACGATTGCTAGTGATGACTTAATGGTAGGCGCCCATTTGCCCGATCGACCTTTTTGCTTATACGCAAATTTTCCCGACGCCGTTTTCCCGATCTCATTTACCCGATGTTAATTGCCCGATCCCAACGGCC
>JAPYZL010177293.1:0-15980 GCA_030522825.1 Platygaster orseoliae
TTAAGTCACCATTCTAATAATTTCATCGAAATAATCAGTGTTTTACTGCAAAATATTCAAGATTTCAGAGGAATCAATTAATCATTTCAATCGAAATTTAGTATTATTTGAACGAACTACTAGGATGGTTCGTGGACGGGAATTTTCTTAAATGTTAATATATTTTCCTGAAAAATGCCAAATTCGGCAGCATATTTGTTCTAAATAAACGTTTCTCTCAGTGTATGAATGTCAAAACATTATTAAAAGTCCTTTCATTTCAATAATATTATAAATGTGACGAAATTTTTGAATTTCAGTTATCTTTAAAAAAAATATGAATGGAATTCATAAAAACTATGAAATGTTCAAATGTCCGACTTTTCGGATTTCCCTTTTCAATCATATTTTTACAATTTTAAAATTTGCTTGACTATTTGAATTTCACAGAATTCATTGGTTTTTCAGAGTGTCAGTCTTCTTAGAAATTTCAAAATAATAATAATAATCTACAGGGTTCTTAGAGTGGGAAAAATTTATGAAATTATGATGGAATAACA
The DNA here is from genome assembly GCA_030522825.1 of Platygaster orseoliae. Classification (NCBI taxonomy): domain Eukaryota; kingdom Metazoa; phylum Arthropoda; class Insecta; order Hymenoptera; family Platygastridae; genus Platygaster; species Platygaster orseoliae. The sequence continues at coordinate 540 of JAPYZL010177293.1, forward strand.
AAATTTGTCAAAATGTACTAGATAACGTTAATTTTTAAATTACTTAATTATAAAAAACATCTGAAATTCCTAATTTTGACATTTATACAATTTTTCTATAATTTTTCTCTCTTGTTATTTTTGTGAATTCATATGGATAACTAGAGATTTATAGAATCTAAAACTATTCCTGACGAATCATGACGATATTTTATTAGTTCTGGACGTCTTCTTATCTTTTTTTGTTTTTTTTTTATACTTGTGTATCGTTATCAACTATTACGTAAATCCTTATAATGCCAAAATGCCACTGCAAAAACTTCAAATTTTATAATCTTGCAATTTCTACCTTTCATTCCATAAATTTTAAATTTCTTCAATCCGAAACTTTCGACAGTAAAAAAACATTGCTTGAAAGATGAAAGACTGCAGAAAAGAGGAACGTAAATTTAAATGAGAAACAAATTTTCAAAGACATCAGCAGAAAAGGTCTGTTTTGGGTGGGGACAGGGATGATCTCGGGGCAAGTTGGTGTGAATGATGGCACGTGCCTCGCGCATCTCTAAATAACCGCATTTTAGGATGCTCGCTGCAGGCTGCTGAAACGGGGAAAAGTACGCGTTATTTATTAGCGTGACTCGCGACGTGGTACGGCCAGCTAAACAGCGGAACCAGCGCCATTGTGACAACGCCTCGGTTCCGGCAGTTGTGCGATTCTCGGCCCGGGATTTTATGGCCCCGAATAAATCAGCAGCGCCCCAATTTCTTCTCTCGTCGCCTTAAGGGAGACGCGAGTTACACATTATTGTTGTTGTACTACATACATAGCTCATACACCGCTAAATAAAAGATCCCTCCTCATTTCTGTACAAGGCACGAGCTCTCCTCGACCGGAAAATGGTATATCGCCCCAAAAGACGGGATTCTGCTGACATCGTATAAAAGACGTAGCTAATGAGGTGTTGATAATGAGCCTTTTACGAACCTCACCACCGAAATCCTGCAGCAACGATTCTTCAACCAAGGACTTTTGTTCACGCCAACTACGTTGGTTCGTGCCAGTGCCAACGAGGGAAAGGACGTTTTGAGAATTCCCATTTGGAGAGATCTTATACTGAGAAACAAAACTACTCTCTGAATCCAAATCAGTAGAAATTCCACAGATACTTTAGTGATATTTAGCGTAAACCACTGTTGAGACTGGTTAACTCGTGGATGTTGTTGGTTGTAATTAGAATAATCAATTTGGTTTCATGATTATATTTCAATAATAAATGTGTTTTTGAACAGAGTTGGTCTTATATTCGTTGATTGATTAGACCAAAGCATTTGATTCGATTTGTATGCTGTCAGAGTACAATCTGTTCCATCGCGGCGCGGAACAACGGGTTTATAAATGTTTGTATGACGTACGCGAATTCGGCTGGACACTTCCAGAAAAGTCGAAGCGTTTTTACATAATCATTTGATATGCGTAAAAATATGAAAATGATAAAGAATAAAAATATTTAGAATAGGAATAACAAGTGATAAGGAGTCGAAGTATCTAGAATAGAAATAATAAGTGATAAGAGATCAAATTATTGAGTTTCACAGAATGATGGGATTCCCTGTTCAAAAATAAAAATATGTATAAGCGAGATTATATCTAAGATATAACACCATTGTAAAATCAGAGGATGAGAGCTTGAGTTTTAGAAACCGCGAATTTTAAGAATATTTAGAAAAATTCATATAATATTGTAAAAATCTACAATATCCTTTCCAGAGTACATAAAAATATGGTTTCATTTCAATTTTCATCAGTACCTATAACTCGTGAATTTAGTTATGTACATAAATTGATAAAAAGTGATTATTTCATATATTTCGTTTTAATCATTTTAAAGTATAAAAATTTATTATGTAAGTTTATCATTTTTTTTTCCTGATAAGCACCAGATTAGGATCGAAATATCGATACAATAAATTCAAAAAATCGGCCTGGAGAGTTCATTGATTGCTTCATTTTTCTTAAAATTATTCCTTTCCCTCGTAAATTGTTCCCTCGTTATTATTATATAAATGGTCATAGAAGAACAGCGTACGTTATAAATTAATATGAAAGAACGAAACGACGCAAAAAAAAATCAAGACGTGAAAATAGTAAGCTATAAAGTAGAAGCTCTTGACAAGGAAGCAGACGTGGCGAGCTCGTTATATCGACGACAAAGTAAGATGTGGCGACGATTACACAAAGAAACCTTGTATAATCCGACCTCCCCACAGGACTTTTTCACGCAGCAAAGGCGAGCCGTTATAAAAATGCGCAGCTCTCCCCCCCCCCCTCCCAACTTTCATTCATCGTCAAATCTTTTAACGCTCAGGATTGGGCTTGGAAAATACCCTTAAAGACGCGATTTAATGAGGTCTCAATAAAGTCTCTTCATCCTCGGAAAAAAAGAGAAGTAAATGGCTACGAACAACTCGAAGCGGACGCTAATGAAAGCGTGGGATGAAGAACACCTCGCAAATGAAGGATCGCAAGTCGCTAAGCTATTTTTCATCTGGGAAATCAAGATATGAGATACAGAGTTTTCAGAGAACGCGAGAGGGTGGAAAATCGATAGAGGGGATATAAAGAAAATCCATTTTGGTCAGAGTGACGAGATTCAATTTCGGGTCTTTCGAATGAATTCCATATCAAGCCAATTTGTTACGGAACGTTCTGAAAAGGTATATTGAACGGTCAATGGTAAGAAATGGAATCTCTTGTGCTCTCGACCACGTTCGGATTTTTCATTCAATCAGACGGTATTAAAATAATATCGTCAAGCTAATACCGAAATTAGAAGATATTTTTTAAATATATTTTCACTGCAAAAGTGAAGGCAGTCCCAAAAAATTACGTGTCATTAGATAATATTTGTTAAATAATAAGAAATAACTTTTTTTAATATTAGAAAAAATAGAAGCAATTTTTTTCATTTCGTTTATTTTTAAACTTTTATTTAAAAATAATAAATAAATATAAAAATAATAATAAAAGTTTATTCTTAACTTTTTGAAACCTTCAATTTCAGTTTAAAACTCCGAGTACGATATTCCTCATTCTTTAAAAAAAAATGTCAGAATTACTGAAAGAACGATTGCGATCCTTTATTTGCAACCAAGTAGTTAAAAAAAGCTTGACGCCTTCTAATTCGAAAATGCTAAGCTCCGAGCGCCCGAGCTGACACTTGATTTATAGTTTGTTTTTTTTTTTTTTTTTTGTGAAATTCCGCAATTTATGAACTTAGCGGAACGTGCATTCTCTGAGAAACGGGAAAGATAAGATGGCGAGCATTAATCTTACGAAAACTTGATTTCTTCTCGCGGCACAATAGTCTGCCCGGAATATGTCCGGAATTGTAGATTGAACGCGATACAATTTACAATGGCGCGCATTTCTTCGCAGGATTCACTTACATTTCATGGTTGCTCACTGCGCAGATATAATATTGTACATTGGGCGCCCTTACCTGCAACATAAACATCGAATTATCAGTACACGGAGCGTTGCCGGATTTATCGTGAGTTTAAAAGAGCGAGATACCAAAGCCTGGATTCTCGTCATCGTTTTATATTCAACGCTTCTCGCCCTTAATGGCGAAACGTGGTTGGAAATATGCAGAAACAACGGGCGCAATGTTGTAAAAAATACAAAACCTGGCGCACGGAAAATATTGAGGTTGCGCTGCCGCGATTGAGGCTACTCACGAACATTATTGATTTGACAGTCGAGAGGCATGTATTATGTAGCGATTCTCACGTGCTAATTGTCGAAAACCAAATGTTATCATTTGATTATTTAAAATATCTAAAAATTCTATTATTCAAGTATTTTAAATCAATTACTATGCATGTATTTTTAGTGTTTTTTAAGTTTCTAGTTTCTTCAGTATTTTATTAATTTCACAGGATTCTCTAGAATTGTTTTAAAAATTGATGTACAGAGTTCGAAATTCAAAAGATTTTTCAAAAAACAGTGTAAGTATGTTCATAGATTTCTAGTGTTTTCAGAATTATTTATAAGAATCAATTATAAGAATATCCTAGTTTTTTCATTAATTTATTTAGATTTGTAGAATTCAGTGATCTAGCATTCAAGTATTTATAAATTTCGAGTATTTTGTCTTTTTAATTTAGATGAAATAGTGATTCTATTTACGCATGTATTTTAAGTATTTTTTAAGGTTTATTGTTTTTTCGGAATGTTATTATTTTGCATGATCCTCTAGAATTTTTCTAAAAACTGATGCTATAGTTTTAAAATGAACAGATTTTTCATAAAACAGTAAAAGTATCTTTATAAATTTTTAGTGCTTTCAAAATCATTCGTATTTTCATAAAATTCATACAGTTGGGACTTTCTAATAATTTTCTAAATTTTTATAGATTTCCAGAATTCAAGATTTTGGCAATTTCGAGTATTTTTATAGATTACAAAAAAATACATTTACCCATATATTTTGAGTATTCTTTAAGTTTTAAATTTTTTCGGTATTATATTCATTTTGAAAGATTATCAGAAATTTTTCTAGAAATTAATCCTATAAAGTTATAAATTAAACAGATTTTTCAAAAAACAGTATAAGTATCTTCATGAATTTCCAGTGCTTTCGAAATCATTTCATATTTCTGTAAAAAAATTATACGGTTAGAAGAATTTCCTTGTATTTTTATGGATATATGTAGATTTCTGGAATTTGATGCCCTAGCATTCAAAATTATGTAAATTTCTAGTATTTATATAAATTTTGAAAAAATAGTATTAACGAGAATATTTTAGTAGTTTTTTTTGTTTCTAGTTTTTTTAGTATGTATGTTAAAAATTTTGCAAGACTCTCAGCAAATTTTCAAAAACTTGATGCTACAAGTTCAAAATTAAACAGGTTTTTTCAAAAAAGTATGTTCATGAATTTCTAATGCTTTCAAAATCATTTCGTATTTCCGTAGGTAGAATTTATGTAGTTATAATAATAACCTAATATTTTTATGAATGTTTATGGATTTCTAGAATTCAGTAAACCAGCATTCAAAATTTTGGGAATTTTTACTATTTTTATAGATTTTAAGAAAATTATATTAACAGTTGCAAGACGATTCTACTCCAAAACAGAAAGATTCCAAGTATGTATTATTATCGATTTATACACTAAAAACTAAACAGCTAACTATTCCGAGAATTCACAAAATTTCCGAAACGTTCTATAAAAAATTCTTTATTCAAAAACTGAAGCGTATACGCGTAATGGAATATTCATTAAATTTCTGTCATATTATGAGGCTCCTGTGACGATCGATCCCCGGGGAAAGTGTCATATTCTCATCAAGCATGACAAGGACAGACTATTACTTCTTCCTTCTTCTTTGTTTAACGTATAACGAGTAAATTAAGGTGATTTGGTGTCAAGCTGAGGCCAATCCTTATTTTTCATTGTGCAAAATGCGTCACTTCGGAAGAGAACAGAAAAATGAAGAATTTTATCGACTCGCTTCTACCGGTATACTTCTTTTTTACGAAATGATCCTTTGTGTTTGGTCGAAAAATGCAGTGACAAAGTACCGGATTTTCATTATTCAATATTTCCTTTTTACGCTATTAATACGCTTTCTGAAATTTTTTTAGAGCCAGCATTTACCTCGTGATGTTGCTGATGCAGAAATAAAAAATTAATTTAAAAAAATAATCGAAATGGATTTTATTAGCACAAGTCATAACAATAAATAAGACTTGATTTTAACAATATTTTACTGAAACTTTTTACTTTTTACTCTCAAAACTAACACAGTAGAATGTTGGAATATGGAGAAGATAAAAAATGTGCCGTAAAAATATTTCAAGTCGATCGAAAAACTTAAAAAAAAAAACTAACAAAGTCGTGGTCTTAAGGTAATATTTTCATGGGAGAAAAATTGAATTTTCGAAAACAGCCAAACTTGGCTCGTGAGATATATTCGGTATAAAAGTTTACCAACCCCCGGCTTGGCGACCCTCGGGAAAGTGAATTTCTACTTTCATATTCATCGTGAAATTTCCTTGTAAAAGCTTCTGTTTGAGTATCTCGGGAAACTGCAGTTTTCCCGCCGTCTCCTCGAGACACCCCACTCTGGTAGATTTTGCGTTTCCCGAGAGCCGCCGAGGCCCCGATCGACCCACGTTATCAGGATGATACAGGACATAAAGGGGAGAGAGCCCGCGTAAAAGTCTTCCCAGGGAAATAGGAAGAAACGCGCATTTCCTACACTGCAGGCAAATAACTGACTTTACGGTCAGTAATATATCACCATGTACCTGATACACAACGCCTTCGTGGTGTCACGTTCTTCCAACTTGTTCTTTTCTAGTGCTTAGCAAATTGCGCTTATCAATCTTTATTCGCACCTTTCAAGTCGTCCTTGCAGATTACGAAAAATTTTCAAACGGTTTTGAACATTACTCGAAACTCCAATACACACAAAAATTGCCTCCGAATTTTTCTCCTACGCTAATGCATCCTGTCAATCTCCATCAACTTGATCCACTTTCCTTGTTACGCTCTCTTGTGGCTAATTAAAATTTCATGGTGCTTCAAAAAAGTACATTCAAAATACACCGAGTCATTCACTTGAGCACAACAACACTAAAACCTTTTCCCGGAGGAAAAAGCTTGAGGGGTACACCGAAAAGAAGATACTTTTCAACTTGAATATATCGTACATGAGTACAACATTTTTTTTTTGGAAATGGTGAGCAAACACCTCGTTGAGTAATAGTTAAATGCTAATTTTTCTTTTCCCAACTTGAAAAATGGTGCATTCACGGGAGATTGTAGAATTTAAAATAAGGACAGTAGTGAGCATGTGAGAATGTCGGTTCTGTCGTCAGCTTCAACTCGGATTGTAACTCTTCGTTCTGTCAACGTCGACATTATCTACGTGTTTAAAAAATTCGTTCTTTTGATGGTCGAAAATCAGAAACACAAGTAGTCCTGTTCATGAATTTAGAGGAATAATGATATCAATGCATCACAAGCAATATTCCGATCATTTTTGAAAACCGAACAAAAGTTATGATAATTACCAGAGAGTCACACAATGTATTATTGTTCCATGACTCTTCCATGTTTGTAAATAATTATGAGTGATTCTTAAAGAACATCATTTTCCCGAAATTCTCTGTACATTGTTTTTGCAAACTTACCGAGTCTATCGAAAACGGTCTGATATATTGTAGCTCGTGACGTTAGAGTAAAATAATGCAAAGACGATAAGAATAAATAGATTAACTGCGAAACTATAATCCCAAGGGCAAGGGTAGGACGCAATGGAAAGGGGCAAGAGGAAGATTGAGTCGTGACGTGCAGGTCATGAAAATTCAATAGATATAATGCCAAGGAGGGAGGAAGGAGACAAGGGACTCTTGGTCGGCGCACATGTCGCCTATGCAACAACGTAGTCCCCTCCCAACCCCTCGCACCGAGTCCTTTTTATCCCGAGTCATCTTTGCGCTCCTTATCTAGATCGGCGGCTCATGCATCTTTTTTTTTTCCCAAAGGCCATTTCCCGACCCCGAAAAGAGCCATTACGTGACGCGCTCGCCCGTGAGCCCCTTGCCCGCTAAAACACCACCGCCAGACGTCGTTACAGTGAATAATTTATAGCTATAATTTCTTGGGGGATTCGAAAAGGAACACACTAGATAACAATAGGGTGTGCGGGTTTTTGTGCTGTTTTATTGCAAGGAATCTTCCTAGCAAAAAAGAAAAAACACACAATATCGGTACAGCAGCGAATTGAATGGTCCCTCGATGGATCCACCGGGAATGGATAATTTGGAAATTCGATGGGATGAGCAGGGATTTAATGCGGTAGTATTCTCCCAAGTGATGGAGAAAAGTTTGATAGAGTCCGAAGGAGCATTGAGTCTCGGGCTAAAGCGGGATGTAGAAAGCTGATACGTTGAGTCAAGATGATTTGAGCAGACATTCCGGTGATAGGAATCGTTAAGCTTCGTTGAGATGGTTTCTTCGGCTAGAGTTGTCGACATCAACATGAGTTTTTGGCGATGATAACGCTTTGTAAAAGAAGAAAGTCAGTCAACGGAACGATGCGATAAATCCGTGGAAGGTGAAAACGCTTTGGGAGCATGAAACGTCCCCGCATGATAAGCCAATTGGTATTAGCGATAGAATGAGTGATGAGCCATGTGCCTGGTGAAATGCTGTTAGCATGTTCCATTTCTGATTGGCCTGGCGTGTCTACTCGGTACTGCTGCAGCGTCGGCCATACGAGTCTTTTGATCTCCCGTGATTCGAATCCAGTTATCTGGGCGCTCTAGTCCACGCAAGTACAAAGATACAATGCGGGCGAGCTTTTTTCGCGTCATCCCGATATTGCGCCCGTGTGCGACACTTGGCTTGACACATGTGTGTCTGTTTTGGGATGCTCATACTCCGCACGACAAGCTTTTCCCTTTCAGGCCTTTCTGTCAGCTTGTTGAATCGCGGGACGACTTTATTCATCCGACGAATCAGTCACGCTTCATAGTCCGCGTACGGCCTCACAAAGGATTTAGCACGGTCCTCGATGCACCCAAACATCCACCCACCGCAGCAAACTCATGCTCATGATGCGCCATTATCGACTGTTTACCTATCACGTCGAACTCTAGATAATCGAACCATTTTCAATAATTTTTGAAATAGTCGTTTAACAAAAAAGGATTACGTTCAAACTTGAATTTCAGTAAAGTGTCAGTTACTCGAAGCCACAAACGATTCGAGACCAATTCTTTACGACAAAGGCCTCTTTCTCTCCCTACGAAAACTCGAAAGCGACCCTAACACACGTGCGTTTCTTGACACAAAACCACCGTAAAGAAACAGTTAGCAAATGAATAGACCAGAAGAATCAATACGTCCACTCGCCGCTACAGTTATACGTGTAGGATAAATATTGAAGCCGCAAGAGCACCATTTTGCCAATTACGCGAACCTGAAAGAGCGACGTAAAATATGAGCAACGCGGCAAAGGAGGGTCGGGGACAATGAAGCAATTACCGATAAGCGTTTTATTCAGGTTATTCTCACAAGGAGTATGGTATCTGAAAAATACCTGCTGCTCAATTAACATACCGGCTGGAAATGCAAATGAGACGCCACACCAGGAAAACTACCAATGGTCATGCAGTAAAGTAATAATTTTTTTCAATGTAGTATCTAGGGGGTTTTGCACATAATACGTTACGCACTTTTTGGCCATTTCTGCTTCTTTACCGAAACCCATAAAATTTTATTCAATTTGGACTGCTGTATTCATAGACACGAATTTTTTGCAGATAAAAAGTCGATGGAAAAGGCTCTGCCATACAAACCCGACACTGTTGTGAGCTGTGATGAAAATATAGATTCAAGTTACTGGAGGGCGTCGTTCGTTTCGTGAACTCAATAATTACGAGTACTCTAAAGTCTACTCGTCTTTGGTGAATCAAGAGAGACGGTTTTGGCACCCCACGAAGGCGTCACATGTTACAGAAAAAGGGAGCTCTAGAGCCCCCCGTTGCCTCGTTACCCGAGCGAGCTAATAATCAAACTTTTACATGCATAGCCCTCCAAAATACGGCTATCCGGAAATTGGCAGCATTTTTTCCTGATGATTCAATATTCTTACACAGTTATAACTTGATCCAACGGAAAAGTTTTTTTCTTTTATAAAAAATTGTGTCTATAAACTCGATTTTATAGATTATCGTAGAGATCGTAAATACATTGAAGCATTAGCATAAAAACCCAACGATTCACGTCGATTTTCCAACTCTGAAACGTTGGTGCTACCTTGTACCGGGAAAAAAGTCCTTCCCACGAGATAGACGCCGAAAAGATTTATATCCCAGAAGAGCGTTGTGCTGTTGCAGGGGAACCAGAAAACAAGCGGTAAAATAAAAACGGGAAGAAAAGCACGAGAGACGCATCCGTACATCATAAATAGCTCATTCGAATCTATAGATGGAAGATAAACCAAGCAAGCCGAAGGGTCCCCCACCTTTGAAATAAAGGGAATTTTCTCGTTCTCGATGCGGGACGTAAGAGAATTCTATTCATCCCGTGGCGAACGCGCTTAAGCTGGCCTTGATTTGGCCCTTTTTTTTCGGGAATTATATATATACTTTGGAACAATAATTTTGGATGGTATTTTGCCATCATTGAGAAGAATGTACTCAGCAGTACATGGTCATTGAAAAAACAATGTTCACGTAGTGATGCGTCAGCTTCGACTGAAATAAAAAAACTAAGTTGTCGAAAAATTTAGGAATCTTTCGACATTTTCACAAAATAGTTGAATTCGAAAAATGGATGGGAAACGGAAATGTACGTAATGAGATAAGCAAAAGGACTGTACACATATGTGAGGGAAATGAGCTTAAGTGAAGCATTGTGAGGAGCCTTTGCGATGTTACCCATACACTTGCAGAGGGCTAATAAAGCCTTGTGACTCAGGCTATTTGTCGTCGTTGGGGATGTATTAAGTGACACGGTATGTCGCAAAGGGCGTAACCCGGGCGTATCTAGGAACCGGGTCGTCAGCTTTATAGGGACGAAAACCGGCCACCCCTCGGTGCTCTTTTTCACCCCTCCACCCTTTTCGACCCTCGTATTTGACTTTTGCCCGTATACACCAAGCTTCTGTCGCTCATATGTTGAAGGGCGTTGCCAGGACACATTTTGCAACTTGAACATTGCGACCGTGTAATTTCACCACTTTGCCTTTGACAGGTCTTATACAGCCAAAACTCTCCAGCATGGTCTTTCAATTAACTAGGAAATTCGACAGTTTTCCTCTGGTCTTTAAAAATGGCGTCCAAGATTTACGCGTTCAACAATTTTTATAAGTATAATTCGTTTAAGTATAGTCAGTGAAACACCTTCAAACATTGTACGCAAAAATAATGTGAACTATTACTGTAACAACTACATCTGAGTGAATGCATTCGTACTATCGTTGATGCACCTGCTCTAGAATGATTTTCACCCAACTTATGACTCGCGATAAATTTCAATTCCATGTTCCTGGAATTTCCCTGGAGAAGTAATTACTCTATCCATCCTCTCCATAAGCGATAATAATCAAGAGCAATTTAGCTCGACTCTGCTCTAAAGAGAAAGGAAGAGAATTTTTTACCGATAGTGGAAAAAAAGTCCACGGTCAGCATCATTTGAGGAAGGAACGTGGAGCAGTAGCCAAAAAACGAGCGAGAATTGCCGGTCACTCGGACGAGTTAATCTCGTCACTAGTGGCTTCGCAAGATTCCGCTAAAAAAGGCTAGTAAAGAGGAAATGTATGGCGCGAATGGATTCGATCGAACGACACTTTATTGCCGAGTACGGAACGTCGATTTATTAGTTAAAGTTACTCTGACTTGACCATTTCGAACGAGAATGTGCAGATAACATGATTTTGTTAACCAATGAACGATTTAATCAGAGAATCGCATCGCCGATTCATCCATAACCATTTATCAAGAAGCGTCATTTTGAAAGAAATGCTCATGGAACCAGAAACATTCAAATCTGCATTGAAATTGTTTTTCAATCGAGAATTGTTTGTCACGTACATAGGAAGAGAACTAAAAGCTGGAATGCAGAAAGCCAGAAAAAAGCGTATCGACCCTTCCTAATCGACGCAGTATTTCAGGGCTGATGGCTCTGGGCTATGTAAAAAAGTTAACTCGATCTTGGCACGTATCGATCGCGAATTCGATAGCCACTTAATGAAGCGTAATGCCAACCCCCGAACATTGGGAATTGCAGGAATCTGGTCAAACGTGTGAAAAAAAGCTGGTAGAGTACGCACGAAAATTCCCGCCAGCCAAAAAAAAGTCTACTGCATTCAGATAAACCTAATAATTCTCTGTTGAAATTTCAGATGAAAATTTTCCAATAAAACGCAGGACTTCAAACTAATACTATTTGAGCATGAATGAAAATTTATACTACTAAATTCACTTGTCGACTTGGGAAAAGCCCTGAAAATTCTTTACATCCTCCCTCTGTAATAAGAAAAAAAAAGACATAACGCCGGCTAAATGTGAAGCAAGTTGTCTCACTTAAGTATCACGAAATCCTGACGACCTCGGAAAACTCGCGCGGTTCTCGTTCGCGTGGTCGTTCTGGACGCCTAATGTGTTGCCCCTCCGACCCTACGTCATGCAAATTATATCGCGTAATCGTTTTTGCGGCGAGTTATATTGCGCTGCGAAGATGACGCACGCGTCGGCGTAATTGATGCGCGGGCCATAAAATGTCGAAATAACCATAGAAGCGGCCCTATAAATTTGTGTGACTCAGCAGCCACCATGCACAGGGCCGAAATATAGCGCATATAAATTGCCGTTGTCGGATGTAGAGGAGCGTGGCCCTGAAAAACCACATCGCGTAACTTGTTCAAATATTTACCATCGAAAGGTCCCCGTAGACCATTTTGCTGCTGCTCCTGCCTGGATACATACCCACCACCCCCCCAACGTGGGGCGCCTACGACTGCTACTGCGAGATTCAAGAAAACACGCACAACCCCTAGTACTTTATCCGGGCAGCAACCCTGCTCAAACACGAATTTTATTCATCGAGAAACGTAGGCACTGAGGAAGAAGTGGATTATCCTGGGGGAGCGCGTAAATTATGAGCGCGTCCGCTCGAGTAGGCTAAGGAATTTTTTCATCATCGGAATCTCAGATACGCGAGGAACTCGAGTTGTCAAAAGCCAAGGTGAACATTCCCAAGCCCGTCATTTTATGCTGTGCGAAGTATCTTTTAAACACTAGTAGAATTTGCAGTGCAAGCAAAAGAGCGTTATTTTCTAAGTGCGTTTGCAAAACAACTATGGAACTGTGCACATAAGACGTCGCGCACTTTTTAGACATTTTCGAACCCACAAATGATACGTCACACTTGGGAAATAATTTTTTGTAAAGAATGAGTTATAATTGTCCAAAAATATTAAAGAGTCATATATTTTTAATATAGTTTTGTTGAATTAAAAAAAAACAATAATCCTTGTTTCAAGAGAATTTTACGTCAATGAAATCCTAATTATTAATGTTTGGCTAAAATAACGTGGAAAAGTGAAATTAAAAAAAATTTTATTACTTAAAAATTAAGGAGGGGGGGATAAGGAATAATTTAAAACAAAAAACACTTTCTTTGCTGATTTTTTACGAGAATACAGTTTCAGCAAATTTCATCAAACTTTTTATAAACTATAAAACAACATCTCAAAAATATTTAGTTACATTTTCGTCATTCAATATTGTAAAATAAGCCAGTGACAGAGAATTTTCCAAAACGTTTTTTGAAAAAAAAAACGCTGTGCGGTGAACATGATAACTCGGCATAAAATTAGTTGATATCGAAAATGTTGTTAAATTTACTTGAAGTGTAATTCAATTCTACCCCCTTGGTCATTGTTATCATTTCCGTTTTTAAACAGTTCCTTGCCTATTTAAGCAAAAAAAAAGTGAGTTTGCGCGCAATTTTCCGCCATTTTATAAATGAAAAACTACTTAAATATAAAAATATAAAAAATTCAATAACGTAGGGGGAGGCATTTTATACCAAGAAAGTATGTTCCAAGTTTGAAAAGAATCAGTCGAGTAGAGTTTGCAGGATCGTGTTCAAGGACCCAAAAAATTTGTTTTTAGAAAAACGCGTTATTAGTTAGTTTATTTCTCAGAAAATTCGAAAAAAAAATTTTTTTGTGACTAACACTGAATCATCCATGGATTTGAATTTGTGACACAACATTTTCAAAACGTTAAACTTCAAGAAAACGTTAAAAAAAAATAGATTTCCGAATCTGCTTATCTCTTATGTACTCCCCCTTAATGAAAAAATTTAGAATCTATCGAAATTCTAACATTCTGCAAAACTTTGAGCCCTGGACCATAATTTTATGATAAACATCAATTTAAAAACCATAAAATCTTTTGAATCATACAAACTCTGAAGAAATAGTTAAATTAAAAGCATTCTATGAAAAAACTGTTTTTGGTAAAAAAATTAACAAATCCAGACGATCTCTAAAAAGACGAACTTTTGAGTATCAAATTATGAAAAACATTTGAAGCAATCTATGAAAGTATAAAAACGATACAACAATGTAATCAATACTAAAAAAATTCAAAAAACAGAAGAAATTTCCAAAATACTAATAATCATGGAGATGTATTTTCCCAGAAATATATAAAAGTACTAAAAATCTATTGAAGTTTCGATGATAAAGTACCAAATACTAGAAATCTAAAAAACAATTTTCAAAATATGTACTAGAATTCGAGAAAAATTGCTAACAAACCCTTCACAATTAAATAAGTATAAAAAAACATGTGAGAAATACTGGGAATCGTTTAATACTAAATAATTATACAAAGATAATTTTTTCGAAAATTTATATAACCGAAAATCCGAGAATGTTATTCTTGTTAAATGTAATTAATCGATTATGAATTATTGAAAATGAAGTTAATAAAATAAGTAAAGTAATGAAACAAAAATGTTATTCTCGAAATACTTATAAATTTACGAAAAAAAAGTACTGAGAATGTATAAAAAAGAAACTGTATTTGAAAAATATCATTAGAATTATCAGAATCAAATTTTCAATACTATAACATCACATTTTAGAAATCTATAAAACTACCAGAAAATACAACGGAATTTTATGAATACTAAAAAATAAAAAACACAAAAGATCTTGAAAATACTAATAATCATGTAGACATAATTTCCCAGAAATATATAAAAGTACAACAAATCTAATTAGGTTTGGATTAAAAAGTACCAAATTGAGAAATCTATTAAAAAATTTTCAAAATACTATTGGGTATGGGAATAAGTTTCCGCCCTCTTGAAAGAAGAGTCACTTGTAATACTTTTTTTGCAAAACACTCCGCAAAATATTATTTCGTACTCAGAGAGCCTCCGCAAAGTAGCCTTTTGACGTATAGTACTTACTTTTCTGGTCTAGGCCGGCAAAGTATTTACTTTGCTGGCCTAGGCCGGAAAAGTAAACAGCTGTGCGCTGTTTTGTTGTGCAAGTAGCCATTTTTTGCTTCCTCTTGTATTTTTTCCAAAAAATTCATTCCTTTCAAAGAACTATTTTTTCCAAAAAAATTTTTTTTTTTCAAAATTTTTTTAATTTAAAAAAAATTTTTTTTTTTTCGAAAAATTTTTTTTTGAGAAATTTTTTTTTTTCGAAAATTTTTTTTTCAACAATTTTGTTTTTTTCACAAAAATTTTTTTTTCAACAAATTTTTTTTTTTCAAAAAAATGTTTTTTACAATAAAATTTTGTTTATCGAGAAAACTTTTTTTTTTTCGAAAAAAATTTATTTTTGAAAATTAAGAAAAAAAATTTTTTTTTCAAGTATAGTAAATACTTAAAATACTGTATGTACAGTATGTTG